>OVBJ01002387.1:0-18359 GCA_900406535.1 Noccaea bulbosa
GATGAACGCCCCTTGAAGTTGTGATAGATGTGAAGATGCGCTGCATCACTTGTGCAATTCCACATCATTACTGTATAAAAGATTTAAAATTATTTTTAAAAATATTAAAGAAATTAAGGTTTGATGCTTCGATCTAACACTGATTTGGGTCAGAATTCAAAACCACGAACAAGACTGACTTTTATCGACTTTATAAACATTTGTGATATCATAAAGAGTGAATGATTGACTATTACTCACAAGGCAATAGATATCTGGTCTTGGGATCCAAAGATATATGAAAAATGCCAGCTTTGCTTTGATTAAATGCCAGCTTTGCAACGTAGGGATATATGAACACAGTGGACTAAAACCACGCGCCTCGCCACGCGCCCCTAAAAGACGATTTTCAAAGCGAAACCTAAAAAAATTTCCCGTGCCTCTCGGTGAGTCTGCCGTCGCGGAACTGCCGCCGATCTCGCTCATTCAATCGTCGACGGTGAGCTCTCTTACTCCAGCCTCAACTTCGTCCCACTATGGATTCAATCTCCACAGATACCGTATCAAGCGTCGACGGTGATATCGCCGGTGAAACGCAAGCACCGGATCCTCGTAGGCCAGGCAAGTCTCGATGGTCCGTACAACCTATACCTCCTTTTTCGAAGAAATCTATGGCGGATCCGCTTCTCACCGGTGGGAATCCCGGTGCTTCTTCTCCTAATGGGTCACTGCCGGTTTCGCCTGCAAAATCCGATTCCGAGAGTCTTACTGTAGCAAACGGACTTAGCTCCGGCAGGAGCTCCGTTGGTTAGGGCGTTCCTCAGGCGAGTTCTGAGCTTCACTCTCCAGTTGCGGTCTCCACTCTCGACCTCGCGGATTGCTAAAGCAGCAAAGGGTGTTATCGTTTCTGAGGCTCCTGCTCCTACTCATGTACCTGCTCTGGCAAAGTCAACAGAAGCGGCTTCTTCAAGAGAGAAGATGGCTGGTGGTTTGTCGACAGGTACGTCTCCTCGAGAAAACCTGGAAGTTGCTTATCCTAATCCTGCCATGGGTGTAAGCGATTTGGCAGCATCGTCTGCTCCCCAATCTCGTCTTGGAGCTTAGAGTAAACCACTGCATCTCAGTTCCCCGTCGTTACCAAATCGTTCTATCGGATTTGGAGAGGAAATTGGTGCCCATCTATCTTCATCAGAGCAATGGCCTTCGTTATCAAAACAAGGAATTGATGTGACGACTAAGACCAACGTGCCGACACAGATTCATCACAAAATGTCTAGAAAAGAAGATGATACCCGGTTTCCCTGGGCTGCAAGAATGAATCCGATGTCCAGGAATCTTTATAGAGCATCAGAACCGGAGTATCTAGAAGATGGCACTCCTAAGGTAACTATCCCTAATCACGTTCTGTTGCACGGTTTAGAGAACCAGAAGGAGTACATTTTAGGTCAATTCTCCAGATGCACTCCTCCACCCGGTGGTCTAGTCTTTGCAGTTGTGAATAAGCTTTGGGGCAGGAACTGTAAAATTACCATTAGGAAAATGGGTGAATTCAAGTATTTGTTCCATATTCCTAATGAAAGAACTAGTACGTGGGTTTTACAAAGGGGTCTATGGCATGTGGATGATTGTCTGATGTTTGTTGCTGCTTGGAATCCGAAAGCAACATTAGCCATTCCTGAAATCAAGACTATACCAGTTTGGGTTACCCTAAAAAACATACCCAATATTCTGTATTCAATCTCGGGAATCAGCAATATTGCTTCTGGCTTAGGTGCTCTTATGGCAACCTACAAGCCCCTTTTAGATCCAATTTTGATGGACGAAGCAAAAATATTAGTGGAGGTTGAGTTGAGTAAAGCTTTCCCTCCAAGAGTGGCAGCGAGTGATGAAAAGGGTTTTATATCTATGGTGGATGTAGAATATGCTTGGATTCCTACTAAATGTAGTAGATGCGGCCAGCTGGACCATAAGATCAAGTATTACTTAAACCCTGCTTCGGAGGAAGACAGAATGCCCAGCCTTGATCCTCCTATATCTGTTCCAACTTCTGTAAGTCAAGCAACCGCTCCTGACCAGGCCAAACGCAATGAAGTAACTCTCTCTGAAATGCTAGATTCTTCAACTAATGCTACATCCTCTGGAGATTTAATTATCTCAGCAGCTAAGCCCGTGCTAGAGGAGGCTTCTATTGAAGTACTACCTCCAGTCTTGCAAACGTCACCCAACATTTCGGTTTCTAGTGATTCTCCTCCTTTGGAGATTACTCCATCTGTCATTACCTCTGTTTCACCTACTACTATTGTTACTGTCCAAACGGAGAGTAAGCAGCCTGAATTTTATCTGGGAAATAACAAGTTTGCCTCTTTGGGTTCTTTGGGAGGGGAAGAAAATTCCTCAGACATGATGGATCATAAGACTCCTTCGGGAAAGAGAATCCTCCGAGATAGACCGGTTAAACCTACTGTTAAAGCTCAGGAGAGTATTTGGCATCTCAAAGGAGCTGGACGAGGGAACAGAGGCCGAGGTAGAGGAGGGAGTGGCTAGCTCACGCCATCTTCCTTGCTATAAACTCGATCGAAGCGGAAGATTCGATTATCTTTGATACTTCATTGTATCTTTATCTTTTTCAACTATTGTAATCTCTTCAAAACTGTACGACGTCTATGTCGTAGCTTGTACCTTTTTATGTTTTAATAAAAGTTTAGTTAAAAAAAGAAAAAAAAAGAAAAAAAAAAATTGCCAGCTTTGCTTCGATATAGAGTGGAACACTTATTGAAAACAAGACGTAACTGGAAAAAAAAACAAGAATGTCTGAATATGCTCTATATTTTGTAGCAGCTATTTATATTGATAACAATCATCACGAGGCAAAAGCATCCAAATTCTTTTGAATATCGCCTTAGCATCGATCAAAATCCTCTAAAGAGTTTTATTTTCGGGTGGTGACTTTTATATTAAATATTATTGCATTATCTATATTTTAATGGATTAGATGTACAACAGATCCGCTGTAGCACACCGTTTAACTTCAAATGAAAAACTGAAATCCGGGTTCGAAGCCCGGCAGCGGAATAGATTTTTTATTATGTGTTGGACCTAACCAATATTTGCAAGTTTCCTTCGGTTATCTTTTATCTTAATTTTTTGCTGGCTATATAAATAGCCCATTAGCCCATTAACGTGAGATACCACGACTTATTATTAGCCCATTAACGTGGAATCCAGCGTTTGTGATATTCCCAAAAGGCTTTTCAAATTCATAACTCGTTCCAATTAAATAAGAAATGGGCCACAAATGTAGATAAATTTGCGCGTTAAAACGATGTCGTATTATTTTAATAAACCCTAGACTTGCTTCATCATCCATCCTCTATAAAGCCATTCTACTCTTCTTCATTATCGGACTCGCGCGGTTAGAAATCTTGTTTCCCATGTCTTTGATAATTTTGCCATTGATATTTTTCGTTTCGCAAAAGAAAATTGGGTTTTCCATGTGAAAAATTTGATAATTCAAGTGATGAGATTTGATCTAAAATTCTCACGACGGTCGTCTGAGACAATAGTCGCTTGATGCACCGATCACACCTCTCTGATGAAAAATCTTTCTTCATTCGCAATCTCCTTAATGCTTTCAATCCAAAAAAAAAAAAAAAAAAAAAAATTCNATTATTCTACTTTGGTTTGTTTTTGTTCAGATTGCAAGAGAGATTCGTTTCATTCATTTGTATTATGTATGTATGATTGCTATGTCTCCAGATGAATATACTCCAACGAATATCGATGATATATGTATAGATGATCATGGGTTAAAAGACCTTGAATTGGAGACTTTGTTCAATCTTTTGATTGCTTTCTCCCCAGATGAATACTAAAACGAATTAGATCGATTATCATTGACCAACTTAGCTTAAGGGTATGTCAGAAGCAATAAAGGATGAAAAATTTGATCAATTGAGGAGTTATTCTCCACAGAATTTTCATCTCCATAAAAACCCGTTTCTCTCTTGTTTAACTACATTAAGATTATGAATTTAGCCATTGTATTGATAATTGACGAACGAACCAGAAAAAACGATTATGTGATTACAACTGCTGATGAATTGTTAAAATCGATTATATCATTACAAATCAGTAAATTTCTGTTATCTTATGAAGACCAAAAATTTAGTAATAAGAGATGAATGCTTACAAGGTGAAGTGTTTTGGTTTGGTTTGGGATTAGTATTGAGACTTGACTATAGCTCTAGCTGTTGAAGCCTTCGAATTTTATTGAACCTCTCTCATTAATTATGTACTCCCTTGTTGGTTAAGGTCCATAGTGCAATCTGCGTACTCAGTAATGAAAATCAAGGGAAAGACTCTCCTAACAAGAGAATGTTCTCCAGACACAATCTTCTGCGTGGCATACGTGTGTTTTGCACCTGTTGGAGTGTATGGTGTGTTCTGTTTTGGCCGTCTGTATGCTTTCACAATCACAACGTAATACATAAGAGTTTAGACCATTTGATTTAACTTTCAGATAAGTTTCGGTCTAAACAAATTTGATATGCACACACACAAGATATTTTAAGAAAAAAACAAAAGAGATGCATACAGTATATAGGTGTCTAGTAAAATAAACCATAACCACAACTTTGATCAACGAAGATACTCTTCTCTTCTTCAAACCTCATCCACCCAAAAACACACACAAATGTCTTCTTTCAATCCTTTCTCTTATCTCTCTCCTTCTGATTCCTTTTTATATCCCCCCTTGAAATTTTCTCCAATTTTCATTTCGTTTCCTCCGCCATGGCGACTACCTTGAATGCTGCTGTTTCTCTCGCTTCTTCACAATCTTCTTCCTTTCCAGCTACGAGCTGTGCCATTGCTCCTGAAAGGATCAGGTTTACTAAGGTATTGTTTTAGCTTTTTCCTCAAAAAGATTCTTCTGATGAAGCCAATAAAGTAATTGTGCAGTCAAGATTCTAGTGATACTCTGCTTTTAGAGCTCTGCTAATAATCTTGTTGAATCTTGTAACATGTTTTTCGGTAAAGTTTTCGAATTTGGATAAATGTGCTTCTGGTTTTTACTTAGAAATC
Source organism: Noccaea bulbosa (assembly GCA_900406535.1). NCBI lineage: Eukaryota > Viridiplantae > Streptophyta > Magnoliopsida > Brassicales > Brassicaceae > Noccaea > Noccaea bulbosa. Next base: position 5,062 of record OVBJ01002387.1, read on the forward strand.
TAGAAAAACGGAGAACGCTAGGTAAAAGTGACCGATGATTTTTCAAATTATGCCCCAAAAGTGGCCATTTTGAAGATCAGTGTACTGGATTGTCTTTGGTTTGTTGTTTAGTAAAGTTCAAAACTTTTGATAAGTAGAGCTACTGGGTTTACAAATGACTATCTTGAAAGATCAATGCACTGAGTTACCTCTGGTATTTATTTGGATACTGATTAGGGTGTCTCTGGTTTTGTTGTGTTCCAAAAGGGTGCTTTCTACTACAAAAGCAACAATGTAGTGACAGGTAAAAGAGTGGTTTCCGTAAGAGCTGAAGTCACAACAGATACTCCTGCTCCTGTGAAGAAAGTAGAGAAAGTGTCAAAGAAGAACGAGGAAGGTGTGATCACTAACAAGTACAGACCAAAAGAGCCTTACACCGGGAAAGTCCTCCTCAACACCAAAATCACAGCTGATGATGCTCCTGGAGAGACCTGGCACATGCTTTTCAGCCATGAAGGTTCGGATTCCATTCCATTTACGTCTATGTATGATTCCATTACTTGATGGTAATGACTAATGAGTGTAACACTTTATATCAATAGGAGAGATCCCGTACAGAGAGGGTCAATCTGTTGGTGTGATTGCGGATGGAGTTGACAAGAATGGAAAGCCTCACAAGGTCAGGCTTTACTCCATTGCAAGCAGCGCTCTTGGAGATCTTGGCAATTCTGAAACCGTAACACACCGTTTTCCCCTTGACATTCGAAAAGAAAACACGGTTTTGTTTTGTCTGTTTAGCTGAATGAATGAGCAAGTTGTTTGCAGGTTTCTCTGTGCGTGAAAAGACTTGTCTATACTAATGACGCAGGAGAGGAGGTTAAAGGAGTCTGCTCAAATTTCTTGTGTAAGTACAAAGTGAACAAATTCTTGTTTTTTTTTTCCCTTAAAACTCTGTCACATATTTAACTTTCAAGTTTTATTTTTCTTCAGGTGACTTGAAACCTGGAAGTCCAGTTAAGCTCACTGGTCCTGTAGGAAAAGAAATGCTTATGCCAAAGGATCCAAACGCCACCGTTATTATGGTCTCTACTCTCTACACTAATCGTCAACTATCTTCACTTGTGTATCATTAAACCTCTATAGGTTCTGTTTCTTGAAACATCGTTAATCACTGATAGATGATCTTCTTCTTGATGACGACCACAGCTTGCGACAGGGACAGGAATCGCTCCTTTCCGGTCTTTCTTGTGGAAGATGTTCTTCGAGAAACACGATGACTACAAGGTGAGGTGAATAAGCTTTTGATTTTGTCCAAATGCTATTCGAAATATAACATCTTTGCAATCGTCGTGATGCAGTTCAATGGCTTAGCTTGGCTGTTCTTGGGTGTTCCAACCACTAGCTCACTGCTCTACCAAGAGGCACACATATACACATACTCGCTTCTTCTTGTTTCTTCTAGTTTCTCAAACCCTTCCAATTTTATAACAAATCGATGCCCTTTTTGTTGTTGTGGTGATTGATCTCTCAGGAGTTTGATAAGATGAAAGCAAAGGCCCCCGAGAATTTCAGGGTGGATTACGCGATTAGCAGAGAACAGGCAAACGATAAAGGAGAGAAAATGTATATTCAGACCAGAATGGCGGAGTATGCACCTGAACTGTGGGAGTTGTTGAAGAAAGACAACACTTTTGTCTACATGTGTGGGCTTAAGGGCATGGAGAAAGGAATTGATGACATTATGGTCTCATTGGCTGCTAAGGACGGTAAATAGATAACAAATTAGTATCACTACAAATCTTGAAACATCCATTGCATAATCAAAAGTCATTTAATCACCTTTTTTAATGGGTTTTTTGTGATGGTTTAGGTATTGACTGGTTTGATTATAAGAAGCAGTTGAAGAAGGCAGAGCAATGGAACGTTGAAGTCTACTGATTGAAGAGCTGTTTACATTCGGTTGCAAATATAGTGGAACAAAACTGTAATTTTCGCTTTCAAATTTCTGTAATTTGAAGTAAGTTTTTTTTAGATATCTTATATACTAAAAAGGGCTTTTTTCCAATCTTTATAATTTCATAAATTGCCTCTAATTTGCTCCAAGATAAACGATACCTACCAAAAAAAAATGTCAATTCATATGAACTCAAATAATAATACCATTTATTGGTTAGAAAATTGGCACCAATATGTTTATACTTTATATCATGGTAGATAACCAATCCCCTGACAATGAGAATATGAGATGAGTAATATCAAGTCTTATCCATAAACACAATCAAATGAAATTCATGCATTTAGTCAAGTAATGGTTTCTTAGGACACTTTGCATACTCAAGAAGTTGATTTTGGGTTAGACATTCATCAAATGATACATTTGCGTCAAACCTTATAATTCTACCTTCAAAATATCAAATATCACTAGAAATGAAAAAGAATCTAGACTGAAGATATTTTTAATTTTATGTCAAGAGTATGGTTGAGATTTTTTTCTTGAAACCGACCAAAAAAGAAGAAATCTAGCAGGCTTTTAGTGTTTCTTCTCTCTTGTTTTTGTTGTTGTCAGATAGTCAGAACGGCAAAATCCTATATCCACTAAAAGGCAACCACGTAATCAGATCCACCGGAAGCTACCAACGTACAGCAACACTTGATTATAAACTTATCAAAAAGATCGTCAACAGATGGATTCTCTCCTTCCTCTTTAAACCACTCCTCTGTTTCGCCCCCAGAGGAAGAAGAAGAAGAAGAAACAGAGCTTTTGCTTTATCCTTCAACTCAATCATGGCATTGATCTTCTTCTTCTTCTTCATCTTATCCCATTTTCTCTTCTCCGGTAAGAATCTCCTCTATTTTTTCCTGAAAATCTCATAGATTCACTAACTGTTTAAGATTTTAAATATCTTAAATTTATTTTCTATCTCAAGGAGTCATGTCGAGGACCTTCATTGTAACGAACAAATGCGAATACACAGTCTGGCCGGGAATTCTATCTAACGCCGGAGTTTCTCCATTACCGACCACCGGCTTCGTCCTCCAGAAAGGCGAGACGCGTACAATCGACGCGCCGTCTTCATGGGGCGGTCGTTTCTGGGGAAGGACACTCTGTTCCACAGACTCAGACGGAAAATTCTCATGCGCTACAGGAGATTGCGGCTCCGGAAAGCTCGAATGCTCCGGCACCGGAGCTGCTCCTCCGACTACTCTAGCGGAATTCACTCTAGACGGCTCCGGCGGACTCGATTTCTACGACGTGAGCCTCGTCGACGGCTACAATGTCCAGATGCTGGTCGTCCCTCAGGGAGGATCCGGCCAGAATTGCAGCAGCACCGGCTGCGTCGTAGATTTAAATGGTAAATGTCCATCGGAGCTGAGGGTGAATAATAGCGCCGTCGGCGGCGGCGGCAGTGGGGAGCAGGCAGTAGCGTCAGCGATGGGGTGTAAAAGCGCGTGCGAAGCGTTTCAGCAGCCAGAGTATTGCTGCAGCGGCGCGTTTGGCTCACCTGACACGTGTAAGCCGTCTTCGTACTCACGTATCTTCAAGAACGCGTGTCCACGCGCCTATAGCTACGCGTACGACGATAAGACGAGTACTTTCACGTGTGCTAAATCTCCCAACTACGTCATCACTTTCTGTCCATCTCCCAACGCTAGGTAAATTCCTTATATACTACCCTTCTGCTTATTACGTTACGTAGGATGAGCCTATTAGCCATTAGCCATATTGTCGACTCTATATATCGTATTTGAAGTGTTTTTGTGATTACCTTTTTGCCATCAGTCGGTAGAGGAGACATCGTTTGTCGCGTTTTTACAAGAAAGATACATGAAAACACCATTCACTAATTATTTCTCATTTGCAGCCTAAGATCATCTGAGGAAAAGAGCACACAGACGACAACTACGACCTCCGGAAGTACGTCATCGTCGCAGATGGTCTACGAGGGTGGTTTGAACGAGAGCAGTGGCTCGCCATCCACATGCGACATCGGCTCACGTGCAATCGCGGTCGCGCTCTCGTTTGCTTTTTGTCGGATGTGGCGGTTCTTCTGACCAGTCTCTATCTGCTGCCACGTATGCGCAGAAACAAGAACGTGTGCCGGCCCATGTGATGTTTGAATTGAGTTATTGTTTTCAACGGGGAATGGTAAATTAATTACATAAATTTGTATGCTTAGAACATCAATTTTCTTATCATCAAATATGTACGTATGGTTAGATAAATACTTGATAGTTTCTCTGGTGATCGAATATTCGTAGAGTTGGGGTTTTTTAACTCGCCACAGAGGTGATCAGGTTGGATATTGTAGTGGATAACAGATGGGCCAATATCCTATCTTAATTTCCATTTCGAAAAGCCCACAAAAGTTAGTTTTGTTTGAAAAAAAAAATGAAACGAAACGAAAAATAATGTCAGAAGTGGGATTTGAACCCACGCCCTCTTTCGAAGACCAGAACTTGAGTCTGGCGCCTTAGACCACTCGGCCATCCTGACATGTTTGGTTACAAGGCTCATCTTATATTTATAGCAGACAAATAAAATTCTTGAATCGGTGCCAACATTTCGTTTACCGTTACCACTTACCAACAAAAAGACTTGTTTTGACCAATGAGTTGTGTGGCTTTTGCGACCCATAGACCATACGTAAGTGATTTAATTGGATGGATGAAATTGTTACATAAGTTGGAAACAAGCTTTTATTTCCGGCAAATCAACTGGCGTGCAGGGGAAAGAAGAGATAAAGAAGAAAGAGCTGGTTTAGCAAGAAAGTCTGCTGGCAACTATTACTTCTCTAACATCAAATGGAAAAATGGGTAAATTATCCTCAAAAGGAGACTTATGTTCTACCATTTGTTCACTGCTAAAACATCATAAACCTCAGGAGATAAAGAAACCAAATTTCATTTGTATAAAGTCTAATGATCTTTTAAGGAAATGAGGAAACTCAATCGCGCAAAATGCTTTGCGTGACATAAACAAGGTTCAAAAGAACACCTTGAAACTCAATTAAAGACACAAAAGAGATGATGACAATAGAATCTTGCAAGATCTCTTTCAACGGGTTTTCTTCTTCGTCTTTGCGGTCGTGTTCCCGTTGTTGGCAGCAGATGCACAAATCTTTATCCAGCAACGGTAAGAAATGAGGAAAGGTATCAAGACCCACCACCCGTTAGCTCCGACGTAGTAGGAGTAGTAGTAGAAGGAGTTTGTAGCGAAGTTGTCTCCTTCCAAGATAGCAGTAATGAAATACACTAGACATCCGTAGAGCTGGCCTAGCGAGATGGCAAGCTGAAGCACGTAGCTATACGACTTCCCCTTGGCAATGGCGTATCTTTTTTTTTCATTTCCAACAAAAATTCAAATCACTTTAAAAGTTTAGACTGAAGAAAATGTTGACAAAAACCGAACGGACAAAGATGTCAACTTACACAGCGAGAAGACAAGCGGGGCCTTCTATGACAGCAGTGATGCCTTCAACAGCTACAATTGCAGAGTCTCTGCTTGCGTATCTGGAATCACCTTTGCTGTATTCTTTCCCTGCGAAAAATGTGTATTAAAAGTTTAAAACTGGCTCAAGAATTGTACAACCATCACTCGAGTCTCTTGGTGTGGTGTAGTAGCAAAGACAGACTTACAGACTTCAGCGAGAAAACAAGAAGTGTTGTCCTTGAAAAACTCAGGGGAGAAAGCGAAGTAGCCCTCAAGGATCATGTGAGTGAGACCAGTGAACGCCCACCAACACATAAGCAATTTGTCAAGCTGCGGTTTCTTCCTCCCTACAACAATAGAGCATGCAATTCTCTGATCAGTGATTCGATGTGGGTCGAGATTCTCAAGTCAAACTAAGGTCGATTTGTTCACTACATTACTCCAATCAGGTCAATTCCAGATCTAATTGCTACAAAAAAAAAAAAAAAAGCAGAGAAGGATGAATCGATTACCGAAGAGAGACCAGACGAGGGTAACGACGAAGAGAGAAGCACCGAGGTAGACGGTGAGAATGGAGGACATGGACATGGTCATCGGTACGTATCCCGGCAGTTTCAGATCTCTGGGAACGTAAGGATGCGCCGCTTCCTCCATCTCTTTTAGTCGACGAAGAACTTGAAATGTGAATTGTTCAAATCGGATCTGAGATTCTTTCGAGTAGACAAGTAGTAATTATTTTTTGGTCAACAGCCAGGTTGGATTAAGATATGATATTTAGATTTCCAAGAGAAACCTATCCTGATTTATAATTTCATACTGTCACTATGTAATTAAGATATGGCCATTTTTTTGTTTTGACACGTGAATGTAATTTGTCCTCTGCGCTGCAAATGAAACAATCTCGCAGTACAACCGCCGTGCCGGCGAGAACCTCAGTCACCGTCTCCATAACGGCGGTGGTGGTGGTTGTAAAGGAGGGATTTGCTGGCACGGTTTAACAGTCCGGTCACAGGCTTCACAGATTCGGTTTAGGCTCCCACACCACATAATACATATACCGTACTGAGAAATAAAATAATAAAAAGGCGAGAGACATCGCTTTTATGCTAAAATGTTTCATCATGCCGCTCAAAAAAGTTTGAACGTAGTTACAATAGATTTCTTACTTGCTATATATACGATCAGGATTTGATGTATTTAACTGACCTCAAGATAATATAAGGTACAATAATAATATGTTGATCCAAGTTGGATAGATGTTAGAGATGAAGATTGTTTGTGAGGAGACGGAGGAGGGTGACGCTCCCTTGGCTTCTCGGTTGTGCCACTGTTCCCATTGTCGCCTTCTTTCCGCCTCTGGTCCCCTGCAAGTGAATTTGAGAACATAATCACATGAAACTTTACTATAACATTGTCCAAGTTTGGTTCGCTGTGTCTGGTTTGGTCATGTTATCTATATACCTTTCGCTCGGTGATATCATCCTCGATCTCTAACGTGTTTATTTCTCTTGTTAATAACACTGATGAAGCAGGTTGAAGTCTCCTGTTACAGGAACAAATGTTTTTCGAATAAGTAAACCTGAAAAGAAAAGAAAAAAAGTGAAAGGAGAGTGAAAAAGATTGGCAAAAGAAATGACCTTTTTGGTTTTTGTCCGTTCCTCTGTTTCTTAGCTGATGCAGGTTCTGCGTCACGGGCAGGGACTTCAACTTCACTACCCCGTGCGGATTCTGGTTTCTCTTGAACACGAGTCTCGGCCATTTCAACCTAGTGATGAGAAAAAGGTTAAGTTACAGCAGTTTTGGACTATTATGAATTTTCATTTGTGTGTCGAGTGGTTAGGTCATCAAGATTTGTGGTGAAACCTGTGGTTTCTCAATCTGGTTATCGTTTATGCCCAAGTCATTCAATTCCTCAGCTAGCGATCTGGATGTATCTGGCAAGAGTCTTCTGTTTCTGGAACAAGACCAAAGAGAGATGAGAGAGTGTGTGACTCCTATAGCTAACACAAATGTCAACATCAGAAATCTCTCCACCTTTCTTGTTTCTCTGAATCTGGAAATCTGCGGGAAATTGCGGACTCTGTTTGAATGTTGGACAGCCGGTTGTTGGTGCAATTGTTACTAACGTCAACTTGTTCTGGTGAAGGTGTTGGATCATCTTGCTTGGCACAGGAGATTTCCTCGTTTCCCAAGTCAGGTACTACATTTTTGCTTGGCACAGGAGACTCCTTGCATCCTTCTGAGCTGACTTCTATTCTTGTCTCGATGAGGTTGCTAGGATCCTCATCGACATTGCTCTGAAAATTTGTGATAAGCAATAAAGATATCATTGGTAGGTATAAGAAAGTGAAGTATCAAGAAGAAAAATCCAAAAATCAAAATCATATCGAAAATTACCTCTGCGTTAGCCAAACTTGTGCCAACCTCGAATTGTTGTTTTTCATGGTCAAGCGCTTCTACCTCAGGTATACACGGTTCAGCCAAGTTTGAGTCTGACTTGGGAGGTAGGCAAGAAGACTTGAGATTGATCAATTCTGTCTCCAATTCACGAGATTTGAGTTGTTCACTTCTAAGGTTTTCCTTGAGACTGCAAATGTCACCTTCTGCAACCTAAGATAATAAAAATAGACATGAAACATACTTCAACTGTGGTATGTCACAACATCGAGAAAAAAAGCTTCATCACAAACTGATGAATGTAAATTAAAGGCAATGGGAGGACATTACTTTTAATTTCTCGTTGTACTGCTTCAGGACATTCCATAAGACTTTAGCAAAATTACGCATGATGATATGCTCTCTCTCATTTTTATCCGACGCAACATGTTCAAGCCTTGGAGATGATTTGTCCGTTGGATCGGCCTTCTTTTCCTTCAAATTCACTGGTGAACAATCCCATTAGAAATCAAGAAACGAGAGACTAAACTTCGTGCAGGCAAAATGTTTGGAAGAATTTTCAGAGCAGAATCCCACCTTCCTGAGAAATTTTGTTTTTCTCTGCAACAACAATTTCTTCAATCTACAGATGGAAAAATCATATTTTCTAGTAAATGGCTTGCACAATAACATTTCAGTTTCGCTAAAAACACACAAAAGAAATGCGTAGAGGAAGCCAAATTTACTTGGGAAGTCTTGGGAACATTGAGTTTCATTTTCTTGTTTCTTTCAACTCTTGGAAATGTCTTGAGCTGCCTCTTGTTGCAAACCTCTTCAGTGTTATCAAATCTAAATAAAACACCAAACGGAAAGACATCAGCATTTACGAGATATGTAGACTTCATCTTTGAGTTCATGATAACGAACATTACTTGATTTTCATATAAGGCGATGCTTGTTTCAGAAGATAGGAGGTATCAAGATAATCCTCTTCTCCTGCTTTAACTGTTAAAATCTGTATAATAGATACACGAGGAGAAAATAAATTTTCAATATACCAGGATCTCGAAAATTAGCTCTTGTAAAAGAAGAAGTCAAAAAAACATCTCAAAAATACTCATACCAAAGCCATCCTCTTTTTTCCTTCTAGATAATCTCGCAAGTACCTTGTTAACTATATAAAGCCAAAATCACATTAGCATATACTTTGAAGGCAGGCCAAAAAACTCATAGATCATTTAGATTTTTTTCATCAGTTAATAGGAAACAAAAAGAGGTTTTGTAAAGGCTACCAAAGAATTTTGATGATGTTTCTGAAATCCCTTTTTCCGGTTCTTCTGGTACTCCAGCAGCGCCTGCCAATATTTACAGCGTGCTTAGGGTTAGTGGATTTGCAGGCATAAGGGGAAACAAAAAAAAAAGATTAACCAAGGTCATCTCTAGGGAGTCCAAAATCAATGCCCTTACCCGCAGACATTGACCGAAAACCATGGAGGTATTGTTGATGAAATTACTCTCAACCAATCTTTCTCCCTGCAAAACAAGCCAAATATGATTTATTTAACAGATCACGACAGTGTTCACTGTTAACCAATTCCTACTGTGATGCTAAGAAAAGTAGCGGACAACATCTTACAGTCAACTATATCTATAATCAAGGAATCTTTCCTCCTAACTATTACAGTCAACATCTCCTGTACTTTCAGGCATGACATATATATTTATGGCTTTGCATACCAATCCATATACAAAGTGTAAACAAAAATAGATTACCTGATTTCCAGTTCTTTTCTCTCTTTCTGCTCCCGCCAGGTCCACTATCGTCAGCATAGCATCACTAGACTGCACTTTTGTTTCGTTGGAAACGCCATTGTGTGCTGTTCTTATGTTAATGATGCATTGTGAGCGACTGAAAGAAAGTTATTCCCAAAATTAGTTTAGAAGATTATTGAGAAGGGCTTTTATTTCCATGTGAAAGGACTTATCAATGCAATAAAGCACCTTGATTGGCTGTTTGAATTGGTTGTAGCTGTTGCACGTTTCAGCATTGCCTGTCCAATTAAGGACTCTGCTTCCTCCAAATTTTGGATTGGCACCTACTTAACCAAGACTGGGGGAGTTACAAATCATTGTGAAAACCAAAAACCAAGAAGCGCACAAAACAAACCACAAACCTCTTGCAAGCCCCTGATGGTTGATTGCTGCACAGACAATTCTGAGCTTCCATCTCCAAGTAAGTCATAAGCTTTCTCCCCTTTCCCTCGTTCGGAGCATATTTCAAATATGGACAAGTGAAATGACCTGAAGAATAGTAAAGAGATGTTACGGAACAAGTAGCCCAAACATTTAATCGATTCAGATGAAGAAACAGTACCTCAAAGATCCTCCTGGAGAGGTCTCATCACTCTTTTTGAAAATTTGACGGAGTGTAAGTGGCACAATCCCAGGATCCTTGGGAGTTCCAAAGACTGTGTGAGTCTTCCCGGAGCCACTAGGTCCCAATGCTGCCAACATTCCGCTTTTCCCTTTCAGAAAATCCTCCAACAAAGGTTGAACCATTGTACCATACACATCGTTCTACAAACACAAAGGTAAGACCCAATTCAAAATTCGACCGAAAATGAAGCGAAATTGATATGAGATTTGATCGAACCTGGGAACAATCGGCCGGGAAAACGTGAGAAAACCCTTCGTAAACCTCAGTCTTGCTTCGTTTCAGCTCTTGCAACGCTTGAGGCGGAGTTAGTGTGACTGAATAGGGATCGTTGAGAGCAATACAAGCCTCTTCGCTCTTCTTCTTCTTCGCGTTCCCCGGATCCCTGCTCTCTTTCGCGTTGTTCTTCTTCGATGGATTCTGGGGCCAGACATTTCTAGGTCTGCTCTTCGTGGTGGTAACCTTGGTGACGGTTTTCAAGGGTTTGATTCTCAGGAATATCTTAAGACTCTCGGGAACAGAAGATTTCCGCTCGGATTGCGGGATCTGGATGGAGAGAATCTCGTCGATCGGAAAGGCAGGAACGTCGTGGGTGTTCGCGGAGGCGGAAGGTGGCTTAGGTGCAGTAGTAAACGGCGTTGCTCTAGCTCTCCTCGGAGGATTCCGTCGTACTGTAACAGTGGAAGGGCACGGCGGAGGACTGAAACTTCTCTGTAACTCCTCCTCCATCGTCTCTATGTCTCCCAGTGGCGGAAAAAGGAGCGTTTCCAAGTTTTCAACTTTCAATTGAAAAATGTTTAATCCTCTCACTCTCTCACTCTCTTTTGAATTTTTTTTGGGTTTTTTTCACCAATTTTTGGAAGCTGATTTGAGTTCTGGTGCGAATTGAACTAAATAAATCTTTACAGAACACATTTGAAGCCATTATAGCGGGCTTTTTCTTAAACCCCATTATGTTTGCGCAACAAATAAAATGGCCCAGTTTCTCTACACTTCCATCTTCATCAACTGCTCATAAAGTCTTTATTTCAGTAAGACTTTTTATCTTTTATGTTTTCTTATTCTCTTTTGATTTTATGTATGTGGGTAGCTCGCAAATCTTAACTATCTAACTTGAGCTGCTCAGTTTTATTCATTCTATTTAAGAGACTTTTTAGGTACTGTAAAAAAAAGTTGAGTGTCTAAGAGTTGCTTTGTCTCATGTTCCAGCTTAAATTACTATCCTAATTGTTTTCATCCACTGTTACTTGGACTTTTATTCCCATTAATTTGGTTTGTGTAAGCAATTGAAAACATATAGAAATGAGTTACGTTACTTGTTTTGCGTTTTTATGTTAAAGGTTAACAATTCCAATGGAGAAATCTCGGGAAAGTGGTTTCTTGTTCTGTAATTTGTGTGTACACGATGTTGATCTTGAAATCATCCAAGCAATCACAATGTCCATAACAACATCATCCAGGTGTGTAGCGATCTTGTGAATTTGGGCTAATTGGGATGATGTTGTTGTGTTTTATAATTGGGAATTGCATGGATGTTGACATTTTGAGATTTGATGGGTTTTTTGTTTGACAGGGATATCTCTCAAGACACAGGAGCTAACGCTTTGTTTCTGGCTGTGCGGTTGTATTGTAGTTTTGTAATGGAATTTGATCTTCACACATTACTCGATTCGGCTACTTTGGTGACGACTCTTTGGGTCATCTATATGATCCGTTTCAAGCTTAGACGTACTTATATGGAAGACAAGGACAACTTTGCCATCTACTATGGCTTTGATTGGTAATATGATGTATCATGCGGTAAGTTTGATTTATGGTTATAACTTAAAAATGCTACCAATCATGATTTATTTTTAACTTTTTGCTTTAGAGAGGTAGAATGTGTTATGTTTAAATTATAATTTTGATGTGTGTCCTTTATAAATTAGATAATTCAACTCAAATTTCTACAATATGAAAAAATGACATATAGTAGAATGTAGTAGGGATTGAGTTAGGATTTTTGTTTTTTAATTTCTTTTATTAATAAATCCACTAACGTATCTTTTTTGTTTGTTTACCAGAAAATCGTTTCAGATATTTAGCAATTCTTGTTTTTTTTTTTTTTTTTTTTTTTAAAAGGGGGATGNGGGCATGCTTAGCAATTCTTGTTACTTTTTGAAATTCAAAGAAAAGGTTGTTTCTCTTAGAATCTTAAATGTTGATTTTATTTGGTATTTTTTATAAATATAAAAATAGGTATATATATCTCGTTGGCTAATGTTCATTAGCAATTGTCAAATACACTCATCTCTGAAAGTTTAAGCTCTGGTCTTCTTCTTATTTTTTTCTTTCTACATAAAAATCATTCTTGAATTATGATCTATTAACTTAAATATTTATATATAAATATATATTCTCTTTTGATATTACAAGTAGTATCAATTTTTTATTATTATTGAATTTATAAAAATATCACCATTATTATTAATTTTAAACATTATTTATTTTTAATAATATATTCTGCAACTTATACAGTAAAAAAGATACCAGTCAGCTATTTACATCGAATTAATAATCATGTTTTTATAGCAAACTCACGACATAAATCAACAGTTTCTACTACATAATTTTTACTGCAATTTACATTGAATTATACTATTTTTTCTAACTTAAAGGTAATACCACATGAAATTAAACCCATATTTTTTCTATTTACATCGAATTATGCAATCCGTATAACTTTAATAACTTGTTGAACCCATTAAACCCATGAAATTTATTCAACATATGGAAGTAAATTATTAAATTCGTAAAAGAAAAAAAAACACAATAATAATAGTTGATGAAAATGTTCAGAAAAATATTATACCTGAAAAGAAANAATGTTCAGAAAAATATTATACCTGAAAAGAAATAATTAAAATTGAGCAGACGTGAAAACAAAAATTTACGGATTAAAAATTTAAACACTCAGTCATTGAGTAGATGTGAGACTTTTAACTTATACCTGAAAATTCAAACCGATCTGACCTACAATATCCATACCCGATTGATTTTGGGTATAAAATAAATCAACAAATTATCCGAATGTGTATT
>OVBJ01002388.1:0-18352 GCA_900406535.1 Noccaea bulbosa
TATAAAATCTGATGTTTTTATTAACTTATTACACATCATTTTAATAAAATTTATCCAAATCTTTATCAGTTTACATCATCTATATTTCATATCAATTTTTAAAAATGATGTAAACTGATTTATATTTATATCAAAGAATTTAAAATTATATAGAATAAGTTAATAAAAANGTGATATAATATACCATTTTTCTTGTAATAATTTTATGGTTGTGTAGTTGGCAACATAACCACATATAGTTCATACATGTGGTCATGCAAAACATATACTTCGTGTAACTATACATATATTAAATTTGTTCAGATATTTGAGCATGCCGTGGCGTATACTTCGTGTAGCTGGCAAACCTTTTTCCAATAAAATAACAAGAGTGGAGGTAATCAGGTCTCGACGGACGTTTTCTTTGGAATTCTATGGAATGGATACGGCTAAAGTAAATGAAAAAGATAGGTTGGATAATTGAACATTTTCGTTTTTCTTTTCTAGATAAGTAATCGACCCGAACCGAGAATTGACTTTGGTTTACACGATATTGATATGAATAACTTGTTTTTCTATTCGACAAAGTAAAGTAATATACAGTAGTATTGGCATAATAAATGGAAAGGGACTGATGAAAGCAAACACAGAAAATGCTAAATACAGTATACTAATACGAATAACTTATTTGGGACCATATTCTCCCATCAGTACTACGCTTTAATGAATATATATTCATATCACAATTATGCGTTGTGCCTAAGTGATAAAATTTGACCTTAAGCTCGACCACTTTTCTTTTCATAGTTCGTGTTTATCAGTGCCGTTACGAGAACAAAATTATTGAGGGTATGTTATCAAATTATATTATCTCGAAAAAAGTATTTTAAAATTTAAGAAAAATATCTCAACATCTCTTATATATGATATTTTTCTTAAGTTTTAAGATATTTTTAATTAAATACTAATAGAAATATTGTATTTCCGAGATAAGATATTTTGATAACATCTTTGAATAATTATGGTCTAACGATCTTGGGAGGGAATGATTTTTGAAAATAACATATAACGATCAGAACTTTAACTAAGACAAATTTATATGTTACAAGAAAATAAAAATTAAAAAACTGTGGTTTAAAATGTGATAATAAGAGAAAAACAAGTGGTTCAGTGGTTGCATTACTTTTCTGCTGCCATTTTATATGAAATTCGATTCTATATTTTCTTATCTAAAGTTAGTTTTCTCATTAGAAAGATAATAAATTTGTAGACCAGCCTGTTTGTTCCGCCGCGGGGTTAAACCAATGTTTTAAAATATGCAGGTCACGTGAGTAAGAGTTTCTAAATCGCAGGGCTGGTGCGGATTTGATTATTCTGGATTAGCGGGTTACCCACATAAAATACAATTATGTCGTTTTTTGTTTTAGTAATGTATCGTTTTGATTTTCTAATTTATAAGTGCTTGTTGTTTTTATTCAACCTGTGTGTCGTTGTACAAATGAGAAAAAAGTATTAAATTTTACTCTAATGAATCGTAAAGCCTCATTTCTTCACTCTTTTTCTTTGCTTTACGACGGCGGTGACAACCATTTCTTCACTCTTTCTCTTTGTTCGTTTTGTTTCATCTCTGAAACTATAGATCTATTAAATCCTTTCCGCAAATCGACCTTCTCTCTTTATGTCGACCTATTTATGATTTTCTTGCTCTCTCATCAAATCTCTTTTTCAGTAGTTTCCAATCAATAATAGCTCTCTTCAATCTCTTTCTTTCACCAAGTTATATTACTGTGACTCTATATCTCTTAGTTTATTTCTAATTAGGTAGTTTCAAAAGTTAATTAATAGTATTTCTAATTACTTTGATCATACATTAGTTACTTTATTTATTTAATTTCTTGTTGTCTTTGATAGATTACATTACATATATGTATATTTACTTTATTTGTTTACTTGCTTTGTAACTGGTATTGGAAATGGAATCTGAGAAGGAAATTCCAACTGTTGGCAGCAAAGGATCAAGTTTACC
Organism: Noccaea bulbosa; assembly: GCA_900406535.1. Classification (NCBI taxonomy): domain Eukaryota; kingdom Viridiplantae; phylum Streptophyta; class Magnoliopsida; order Brassicales; family Brassicaceae; genus Noccaea; species Noccaea bulbosa. The sequence continues at coordinate 2,006 of OVBJ01002388.1, forward strand.
ACTTAACAGCAAAAGGCCAAAGATTTTACCTGCGTTTGGCGGGTGATTCGCCAGATCTACTTCATTAATGTAGGACGGATGCGGATACCCAATATATTTTTGGCGGATTAAGCAGGTGTTTATTTTTTAGGTTTAAAATAACTCGGATCCGCGGCGGGTCGGGTCAGGTGATGTCTTGCGTTTTTGACGCATTCTAACCTTCGTTTTCAATAGATTGTCGAATCTTTCTAGTGTTTATCGAGTCTTTTTCAGGTCTAAAAACGGTCTATGTGGACATTTGGAAACCAGAAATTACGACGAGTGATAAATGGGAAAATGGAGCAAAAAGGAGGTACAAGTCAGTTGAAGGAGCAAGAGTCGACCTCCACTCGATCTCTAGTGGACCTCCACTCGATCTCTAGTCGACCTCTACTCGACCTGTAGTCGACCTCCACTCGACCTCTAGTCGACCACCACTCGACCTCTAGTCGACCACCACTCGACCTCTACTCGACCTCTAGTCGACCTCTACTCGACCACCACTCGACCTCTAGTCGACCTCCACTCGACCTCTAGTCGATCGATCCCGGTTCGACGTCTACTCGATCTCCATTCGATCGAGTCCGGTTCGATCTCGTTTGACCTCTACTCGACCTCCATTCAATCGAGTTCCGCTCCACCGTTCGATCTCCATCTGATCTCGACCGTTCGATCAACCGAAGAAACGCGTAGCTCGACTCCTGACCTATTTTACATTTGTTTGCGGTCAATGTTGACACTACGTTTTGTTTTATGCTTTTTCTGAGTTTTGACACCTGGGGGAGAAAGCCACTTTTTCATTGTTTTTCAAGGAGAAGATCTCTGAACCATTGTGACAGTATTGGAGAAGATTTCTAAACCTTTTTGTTTTCTTATTTATTATTCAATGAATACCATTTCTTTCGTTGTTATCATTTGCTTTATCATGTCTGAGTAGTCAATTTGCTAGATCTAGGTTTTTCCAGGGAGTTTCATGAGTTAGTTGATCGAATGCAGATAGGACGTTTATTCTTCCAATCTAAAGATCAAATAGAGTGCGTCCATTTGGATACATATCTCAACAAGAACCCTAATCCTCGGATTATGGCAACTTCGACCCTCAACTAAGGTTGTCGTATCTTAAGATCTTTTGTTTTCGCCTCTGATAGTCTTAACGCTAAAGTCGATTTGATCATTCAGTTTTAGATCCTTAGGCTACCTATTCATCAAAAGTGTTATAGGTTGCTAGATAAATCATTGGTGAGCGATCTGTCCTTAGCCTGGGAGAGTTGATGTTAAGGCGAATCGTGAACATATCGAACCTGATTATATTGCTTGATTCCAACTGCTAGATTCAAACGACAGTTTAGACATCTAGGTTGGTTAGCAAAGTCGTTAATACCGCGATAGTGGATTAGCGAACTTTTATGTTTGAGTTTGAAGCCTGTTTACAATCATTGTCCTGAATAGTCATTCGGTTGCTTTCTCTGATTCTCCTGCGAATTACCTCGGTCTAGTACTTTCTTTTATTGAATTTTAACCGTTGTTTACATTCGTTTACTGTTACCATCTCACAACCAAAACCATTCTTGTCTTAGCTCAATTCTAAGTCTCACATTTTCATAGTGCAACGCTGGTCCTCTGGACTTGAATCTTTTATACCACAATAACATCCTATTATCATCAGGCGGGGCAGATCCAACCCGCTTGACAGGGCTAGTTATGACCCACAAAATATAACAAAAAAAAAAGGTGATGATAAGCTTAAAACTACGTTTTCCGTCCAGACTACTCAAATACTCATAAAAACCTGTATTGCATGGAAACAGAAACAGAAATGTGGAATCGAAACGTTTCGGAAACAGGAAACATCTTTTTAAAAAAATATAAGAATGAAAATATTTTGGAAATATATATATTGAATATATATATGTATATATATAAGAAAATTCAAAAATATATAATAAAATATTAAAAACACTTAACAAGTCCAATTCAATATTTAACAAAGCCAAAATCAACTAACTAAATATCTTCTTCTTATCTTTTTATTTTTTCTATTTTTGGTTTTTATTTTATCATGGAGTATTTTACCAGTTGGCTCCTGTTATCGAACACGTTTCACCCTGTCTCCTTCGATTATTAATGAATTTCAGTGTTAAAGAAAAAAAAATCTTCGTTTTTCGCTTAGGCCTCTCTAGTTGTTCTAGAGGGTTTGTTTATTCTTTCCTTTTTACAATATCTTTCTCTTGGTTAGTGGCATATCTTTTTTTATTTTTCTTTTTTTCTCTCAATTGCCAGTTTAATTGCTACGGTATTCTGGAAAATCTGATTATCTTTTCTACTCTCATATCCTTCTCTTTCCAATTTTAATCTCGAATCTTTCCTTTCTCTGAATTTCCTCTTATTCAGGACTTCGATAATTGATATGATTTCTCTTAAAATTGTGTCTTCAACTCTTAATCTTCTGCTCATGATTATTTTTCTAGGGTTACAACTTAACAGAGCAGGAAAAGAGCACAGGTTTCCAAAAAAGTCATATGTCACGTTTCGATTTTGGAAACGGATGTTTACCACATGATTCCATATAGACAATTTTCGGAAACGCATTTCCAAGCTTTTCAGCGTGTTTCCGTCGCGTTTTCGATTCCAAAATATTTCGAAACGTTAAATGCCCTAAGATTAGAGTTTCCGTGCAACATAGATTGAAACAAAACCATAAAAAAAAAACCATTAAACCAACACCGTTGAAAGCTACTTTATCCATTTTATCTTGGAAACTATTTTACTCAACTATTTTATCTTGGAAACTATTTTATGCTTTTTTAAAAAATACAAATCTACTTATATTTAAATGATATCTCCGTTATTCTTACATGTATGGCCTGGCGGATTTATTTGTTCGTTTAAGTGACCCAAGCCATTGATGTATCTGGCTACGGCATTTTTATCGACTGATTGTCCATTGCGTACAAGCTAATAAATCAATGAGACAATAAACACGTGAGACAAAAAAACAAGAAATACGAGTCAAGTAGGCAACGACAATCCTATTTACGAAAGTTACAAAACAAAATATCATAAAAAAGTATTTTCAAATATTAAGTCGAATGTTGAGTGTGTCCATATGATAATGCAATAGCGTCCATATTATATTATTATTCGAACCACTTTTATTGTTGAGTGTGAACGTATATTACAATTTATTTCTACTATATGCAAAATATTTGTGCTGTTTTAAAAATTAATGCATAAGTAAAATAAAACTATGGACCTGATTGGTTATAGCTGTAGGAATTTTCTGCTGTAGGATTTAAGCGGTAGATTTTAGGCTGTAGATTTTATTGTTGTAGGATTTTTGATAGTAGATATTATGTTATATAGCATTAAAAAAATAAAAATAAGATATAGAAAAAAAAAAGTAAAAAAAGAAAATGAAGAAAAGAATAAGGAAATAAGAGAGAATTCTCAGAGCTCTTATTTTGGTGCTCTGAAAAAATTGCTTTCTAGAGCCAAAATATTTTTTTTTTAAGAATTGTTGCTCTGAATTTCTAAAATGAAAGCAAAGCTTGATTGGTAACACATTAGTGCTCTATAAATAATTAGTGCTCTGTGGAGCACTCACAGTACTTACCAATCACCCCCTATGTATCAGTAAATATATATGTTCTAAGAATTTTTTTTTTTTTGGGTTAAAATGTTAATTGTCAAAGTATCTATGTTGAGAATTTGTGAATATCAATGTCAAGAACGTAATTCCTTAAGGGGGGTTATTAGTAGATGAATTTGTAAAAATTTCTAAAATTTTAAAAAACCTTTGTTATTGATTTGTAAATTCTAACAATCTTAATAAAATATGTTGTTATTGGTTTGGTGATTTATAAAATCCATACAAAATCAGTTGTTATTCAAAAAGTTTGTGTTTTAATGATTTCATGAATCCATTAAAATCTTTGTTATTGGGACATGAATTTTAAATATTTTAACTCATAGAACAAGATTTCCAAAATATTGCCTATAACCCTTAGATTATCAAAATCCATTATAACAAAATATTTTGATTGATTTTATGAATATACAAACTCTCTCCAAATCTAACATAAACTCTTTATAAATTTAACAAATCTCTTAACTTTCAAAATTTATCAATTCTATAGGAATTCATCTACCAATAACCCCCTTAAGAGTTTTTTTTTAGGCCTTTTAAACAAAAAATGAAAATTCCATATTTGTTTCGATTTTCTTTTAAAATAAAGATGTGCTTTAATCACAAAACAACCTTTTTGTAGATCGATTTCAAAACTAAGGTAAATCTTACAGCTAATAGTAAAGAGATAGATTTGAGTATATGAGAAATTTGAGCTATTAATAACAAGTAATATCAAGGAGATATTGTTTTCCGAATGGTTAAGAGTGATAGATAATATTTTTTTTTTTAGAACTATCCTTTCAAGGATCGAACATCTCAACTCGGTCACCGAAAAGGATACTCTATAACACTAGACTAACCACAATTTTTGTTAATTAAGACTTAAGAGTGATAGTTGTGAAATGGGTTGCTAAGGAGAGTTGACTATCCCTTTAAAAAATCCGAACAGTTTCTAAAATTTTAAATCTGAAAATCTGAAACCCGAAAAACTCGACCCAAGTCCGCATCGAAACCTGAAATCTCAGGCCTATTTAAAACGCTAATTTTTTGGATGATGTTATCAATATAACTTAGAAACTTATTTTACATGTGACTTATAGATGGTTTGATTTGCATTTTTTTTAGATTAAGGTTTTTCTTGCAAAAATAATATAGTTTAGAGTTTTTTTTTTTGCACAAAACCATTTTTCTATCTTTCTCTTTTTTATAATAAGTTGCTAGGCAACATTTTGTAAACTTTCAAAAATGGTAAAAATCTTCACATTTGCACACACACAAAAAAAATTCCGGGTCCAGATATAACACGAAAATCAATTTGTATCATTTAGAAAAATGTTATGTATTTAAAATAGCTTTATTTATTGAAAATAAAAAAAATATTAAATGGTTATATTCGAACGACTATTTCAGAAAATAAGTTTCCAGTATTAAAAAAGGATGATTATCTATATAATAATTAACCAAAAGAACAAAGAAAAATGGCATTGCTTTAAAGAGGAGAGAAGAGAGAAGAGAAAACAAATACAAGTGGGTTGACAAATACAAAAAAAAAAAAAAAAAAAAAAAAAAAGNAAAAAAAAAAAAAAAAAAAAAAAAAAAGCAGGAACTACAAAGTGAAGCAATATTATCCTCACCGTCATGGCGTCATGTGTATACAATAGACCTGACCGCACACGTGTGGCATTTTGTACTTCTCAGTTTTTGCTTTTAATGACATAAATTTTCTTAAAGAAATGGAAGTCGAATCTGTAATTTTAAAGTGAAGCCAGGGCAAACATACATAGTACATGGATCTTGCTAAGATCTTGTCTTCTTTAAAATTTCTTTCTTTCATTTTCTTTTTTTATTATATTAAAAGGCAACTTGTGTTTACTGCTAGTTTTCTGAAAAAAATAGAGTTATGTCATGTAGCGACGACAATGAACATAATAAGGACGAGGCTCTGGCAGACACCTTCACATTCGGCTATCTTTTATATTGAAAGAGCAGTTTTTTTTCTTTAGCACAAGATATTCTCTCTCAACAACTGTGACATGTATATGACGAATCATTTATCTAATTTACTAACAAAATATTCATTACATATTCCCTTTTTATTTGCCCGTTGCTCTTTATACATGAAAAATGAAAGAGAATGGATAATGGATTAATGGTGTCACGAGAAACACAAAGGGACGTGAAAATATACATATATATATTTATTTGTGACACATTTGTTTTCTCTGTGTTCATTATTTCACGGATCACTTGATTCACAACAAAGAATAATTCAAAAGTATTATATGATACAATCATAGATGATTTGATGACATTCCACACTGTTTAGTTCGCCTATATTGATATCATGCATGATGATCCACTGAGGAGCAAGTGCTCTAAAATGAAATGTGCGGTCAGGGTTTTTTTGTGGGTCTATCGGGAGAAGGCCCATTAGGCCTGTACTGTTTTGAGAGAAAAGGTTGCGGTGGCGGGCCGGCCTGATAAGGGATGATTAAGCCCACCAGTATAACATTCCCGACACCAGTGGTTTGATCTGTGCTTTGGTTACAATTCCGAGGGATTGAGAATTAAGTTAACTAATGGCCCTACTACTTGCAAACCGAATAAGTTGATTGAATATGCATAACAGCATTTTACAGGATGAAACAAAAGTTCGATGGCTCACTAGAGAAACCTTTCTCGATAAACAAGCGTTTGAGTGGTATAAGTGAGGTAAAGTGTAATCCGCGATCTTTATTGTTTTCACTTTTTCGGTTTCATCAATATAAATACAAGGAGATAAAATGGGCCTATACTTACATAGCAAATATCATCTTGTCTTTAAGACGCATAGAGCGAGGTATCATTTTTGCATTTGTTCGGACCTTATTCGGTAAACATAAAGATGTTTTGATCAGCTCTACAAGTCACTTTCACAACACACACACAAAAACAGGTTATCAACACACACACTCTCTCTCTCTCTCTCTATCTATCTTTCCTATACCTGCAGGCGAGAAAGGGTAAGACGGGAAATACCAAAAGCAAAGGAAGAGGAGGCATATGATCAGAGAACTAGTTAACTAAACTAAAGAAGATCAAAAATACAAAAGCAGATTTTTAGAAAACAAAAATAAATAAATATAAGGGATGGGATGGGATGGGATGGGGGGCTAGGTCTCCAGTTGATCAAGAAGCATCTCCTGGTACCTGCACTCGCTGCTGCAAAACCCTTTCTCTCCTCTGCACAACCAAACACCCATTTTCAACTTAAACTTAGTTATTGATGAATAAAGTATAAAGAATGAAGATAAAGTGTGTAATAAGGACCGACCTGTATATATAGATGTCCTGTTTGTGGTCAAGATTCTTGCTGCAGGTGTAGCAATGGCTTAGAAAATCCTCTGTTTTGTTGGTCTCCGCGGGCCCTGGTGGTGGTGGTGAAGAAGAAACAGAGCCAGGAGTCGTCGCCTCCACGAAAACAGAGTTGTCGAAGATATGAGTGATGGTCGGGTTTGGACCGTGAGATACGACGCGCGTGTAGTCCTCCTCCGTCTGGTCAATCTCGCTCACGGCTGAGACCTTTGCTTGGAGGCAAGGGCTGACATGACCAGGATACCTCACGCCGGTTTTGGTTCCGAAATCGGCAGATGGGATCTGTACTCTGAGCTTTGACCCAAAGAGGACCATCTTGTTCACAGGTCTTCTCGAGTGGTCTCTGTTTTTGACGAGATCGGCGAGACCAAAGGCGTCTGGAGGGTGAAACCTATGGGGGCTAGGGATCGTTGGCTCGAGATAGCAAGTGGGTTTAGGGTTTAATATTGATGGGTTAGCTTCGAGGATGGAAGTCGGGCTGACGAGGGAGAAATCGGAGTCAAAGGGAGTGATCTTGGAAGAGAAAAACCTAAACTTTGGAGAGGTAAAGAGATATTTTGGAGAGTAACAGTGGAAGGAGTTAGGTTTAGAAGAAGACGTGGGTTGATCAGCCATTATAGATACTGCTGCGGGCGAGTCTTGTTTAGTTAAAGATCCGGTTGGAGTAAGGATCATAACTCAGTAGCTTCCATGGAGACAAAAGGAGGACCGAATTTCAGAGATTATCTGATAGTAATAAAATGAAAGGGAGGTGTGAGGAATTCAAGAGAGAATGGTACAATTATTGAAACTTCTGACTGCTTCTGCTCTTATGGGTCTCTCACTCTCACTCACTCCTATGAAAAATTGATGAATGGGTTTGAGATGATCAGATTAAAAGTTGCTTTCTCTCTCTCTCTTTTTTTTTTTTTCCTTCTTCTTTATTCTGCAGAGAGAGAAAGAGAGAGAGAGAGAGGTAATCTCGAGAGAGAAGGGACGTTGTGGATTTAATCACGAAACTCATGAGACTTTATCGATTTTTACTTACCCCGTATGCTGTCGTTTTTTCAATAATTTCGATACTTTTTTATATTACCGCATATGGTTGGATGTTTATTGTTCTTTCTGTCGTTGTATTTTAACAATTACAGTTTCTGTTGAAAAATAAAAGATTGAAAACCAATTGGAAAAAAAAATGTAACTGTGTTGTTGTCGTTGTTTTTTTTTTTGCTGACAACAATTTTATTTTATGTTTCATGGATAATATTTGTATTTTATACACTTAACGGCGATACATAATTCTTTGCATTGTTTTTTGGGCGTCTGTAAACACAGGCTTTCTTTTCTAATGTTCCTTTTTAAAAATTATTATACTAGGCGTTTTGTCATTATTTTTTTGTCTCTCTCTCTAATCATATTTATTTTATTTTGGATTCCTCGTTTGATTAATTAAAGAAACAATTACGTTATTTGAAAATGTAGATAATATTAGTATTATTAAACAAACTATGGATTATCAGACTATACATGTTAATCTATAAATCTATAACTATAAAAAACAGTTGCGTGGATAAACAAAACAAATGTAATCAGAGCGGGTCCTACAATTGCACCTGCTTTGCTTAATCCAATAATTAAGATCTACTAAAGCGCCACGTGTGTTTGTCCACTCAAGGTGTTGAATCTTGATGCGTTAAGGACAAATATACACTAGGCACAAGTATCCGTTACTTACTCAAAATTAGTATATCTGTCTTACCAAGTTAAATATCTATTTAGAATAAGTCAAATAACAAGTCAGAAAATATTATTATTTAAAAATGAAAGATAAGTATCAAATCGTAATTTTTATTCAAATGTTTGTCCTATTTTGACTTACTTTTTCAAATTATTTAAAATTTAAATATATAACTCAATAATAATTGTTATCAGATTTTATAATTTTAATTTTTTCTAAGTCCAAGTACTTGTATGAGGCGAAGCGAGTTATGGATCGGTTTTAAAAAAAATTAAAAAAAACAAGATATATCGTAAATATAGCAAATATCGCAAGTACCTGCCCCATGCTCAGACCTAATATACATAGGACAAACTATATAATAATCACTTATTTGACCAAGAGATTATAAATGGAAGATGCAACTACTTTTCTTGTTGATGATCTTGTTTTCTCGAATTTCATCCAACTATCGAATTTCATTGTTTAATATCGTCAACTTATAACTGATTACCAATTTTATTTGTAATTTGCATAGCTATAGGCCTATACAAAGTTTTCTTTCATAATTTTTCGTCTTGCTCACTCACTCGAAGTGTACAACAAAAAGAACTGAGATAGTGTAGATTAATAGTGTGCAATATTATCAATTGAAATAAAAGTGTTTCTTGTCAACCATTCACAATGTTTTTAATCAACACAAAAAAGAAAGTACTGTTGAATTACTAAAAAATAATCCTTTATTACAGAGGGACCTCTAGTGATATGATAGACCGTGGGGATTAGAAAAGAGGGACCCACGTGAAAAGACAGGAGTGCATGTGGGTCCTACTTAATAATTCGCGTTTCCGCTCGTACGTAATCATATTGGGCTTTTCTTCTCCACTAGTGGGGCCTGCCTATTTCTAAGTAGAAGAAAAATAATAAAAGTGTGTGTTGTTTCCTCTGCATAAATACCAACTCCTTGTCGTTTTTAGGTGTTCTTGCTTCAATTGGTCTGCTATCTGGATCTCTTGTCAATAACGATCCGACTGAATTTTACAAATAAGAAAAAAATAGCGACTACTCATCTATATAAATATATACATATATATTAATGCGAATTAGGTCTGTATTTATGCAATGAGGCCAGAATGAGTGTATAAGCAGTATTCAACGGTTACGTATTTGGATTTGTAGCCATCCAACAACTTTGATCTCTTAATCACTACCATATACGTATACGCTATATAAATGTTTGACACCCAATCAATAGACAACAGATCTGAGTAATTTTTCTTTTTTTGTCATCTAATTTTTATTTGTAGGATGAAAGTATAAACCGATTAATAATTCACAAAGAATGAAACACAAAGGTGATCGGTGTGTCCGAATCCAACATAATTTTGAACGAGCCAACATTTCGTATAACGCCCTATGATTAAAGATGATCTTTCATATATCCAATCCCATTATTTTTTATATCCGGCAAATTTCAACTTCTATCTATCATCATAGATTTATGTTGACGTTTGAGTTCTATATGTGCGGATCTGCTTTTATATCAACACAAAATGTACAGAAAGAGGGCACAAAAGTTATTGTGTCTCTCTAAACGAGAATAGGGTCGATTGCTCATCGTGATTGTTCGTTATTCATATCCAAACTAAGACTCCAAGCTAAAACCCTTCACAAAACTCACATACATAGATGAAGCACAAATAAAAATTTGCACATAAATTCCGTTGGTAAAAGTAAAACTATTAGTCTGTGATGTTGGGCAGATCTAAAATATACTCTTTCTGTTCTTTAATAGTTGATGTTTTAGAAAATGTATCTGAAATTATTTGGATATATCTGGATGTGTTTAAGTGCATCCAAATAATTGCAGATATATTTTTCTAAAATATATTTCAATTAGTAAAGTAAAGTAAGGGAGGGAGTAACATTCTGTAGCCAGTACCATAATCGTCATTGTTGGGCATACAACTAAGGAATCTCAATGTATGTTTTGCACTACAGAATTGGGCTGGGCTTAGTATGTTTATAATAAACATGTTCTGTGGGCTTTAAGATGCGTTCAGATAATAGCTGGGAACAAAAAAAGCATTTTATTTGACAACTTCGAATTAGACGAAAATAACGCGATTCTGTAGAGATTCCAAACAGAATCCAAATCAAATAAATACGTGCCATATATATCAATTTATTCCATACTTAAAAACGGTACAAGTTTTTTCTACAAGGTAAGAAATCTTCTATTAAGAAAAAATATCACACCAAAACCATTCTTATTGGTTTGTATAAGAAACCATACATGGTCCCCCCCGTCATATATACCTTATATACGACACATTTACTTTCTTTCGTTACCAACTTTTTTTAATTCTCTCCTCTTAGTCTTATATATTAAGTGTCACAACTTCGAATTTCTTTTTTTCCCTTTTTCTGTTTCCGAGAAACAACAAAAACCCTAATTCCAATACATCCAAATCACCAAAGCAACAGCTATGACAGATCTAATTGTCCCGAGTAAGCGACCTCGAGCCCCAAGCATCGCCGATAAGCATCATGAATATTCGGAGACTCACGCCGCTGCCTCCGCTTCCGGAACGTCCCAGGAGAGTGAGATCAGTCAGGCTCAGGTCACAAACTTTCTTGAGATTTGCCGTTTCTGCAAGAAGAACTTATGTCACGGCGAAGACGTTTACATGTACGGGTCAGTAGTTTCGCTTTCCTCCTCTGTTTTTTCCACCAACGCTTTTTTATTGGGAATGATAATTAGAGGATGGAATTATATGCATGTGTTATCTTGTCGAAATTCCGGTTGTAGATGTTATTTTGTTATATCATTTAACTAGGAATATGATATTGATGAGATGATATGCGTAAATGAAACACTTGGATCGTGACATTTGTGGAAGCTATTCTTCCAAGTCCTTTGTGGAAAATTATTTCGTTTTTTTTTTTTTTTTTTTTTTTTTTTAAAAGTTNGAGGCTTACGGATTGTTGCAACTGGAATAAACGCAGCTACTTTGGGGCATTCTGTTCAAAAGGATGTAGGGCAAAACAGATGGCATGCGACATCTTTACTGAAAAATCACGAGAGATGGCCAAAAAAAAGAAGGGAAGATTGTGTGAGACCAAACCAAAAGTGTCCAAAGATGAATCCTTAGGAAATCGAGAAAAAACCACATCACCACATTTTTTTATTTGATGATTGCTCTCTAAGATTCAGTTCACTGTGTAGATTTGTGCAAAAACTAGCCAGTGTCCCTTTTTTTTTTCTTTTTTTCTTGCAAGGGAATTGGCTATCATCTACAAGTTGACATCGGCATTATTAGATCTGTCGATCAACTTTTTTTCTTTTCTTTCCTATTGTTTTTATGATTCCCTTCTTTTATATTATAAACTTGTTTCCACAAAGTACAAACCAAATTGGTGTACTTCAGTTATTTTTGCTGTGGCAGTCTCTGATTTTACTTTGTTAAACTAAAGTTTTGTCTTTGCCGTTTATCTTGTCCCTCTGATAAGAATCTTTAATGAATCAGAGTCTGAATTAGTACTGATCAGAGCTCGCTTAATTGGAACCCATATAGATTATGACAAAGATAATACAGGATTAAAGGGTTGAAAAAGAGTTACAGAACTGCTTACGAATGGGCCGTGTTTCGGAGCCCATTGAGACCAAAAAGAAAGAGCAATTGGACCTACACCATTGTTTATCTCCCGCGTTTCAGTTCGATGCTTCTCCATTCTCATTTTTATTATTTTTGTGGAACCTCTCAACAGCCTGAGTAGACCTTGAAGGCTTTAAGTCTACTACTAACCTGTCTCTTTAACATCCGTTGCGACCGTGTCGTAACATTTGAATGTGATCCAATCAAATCCCAAAATTAATTGCACGTTTTTTTTTTTTTTAGTGCCAGTATACAGAATTTACGGTAAACAAATTAAAGCTTGTAGTCTTTCACTTACTGGCAAATCTGTTATACTGTAGCTTGTAATCTTTTACAGCTGTATGTGTGATATTCGAGTTTTGGAGTTTTGATATTCAATAAGTAAAGTTTCCTTAAGCTCAGATAACATATGGTAAAAGTAATATATGATCGAAGAATATTCTTGATTCTTACATGAATATGGGAAATTTGAATAAGCATCGCATTATTTTGAAGGTATGTGACGAAGGAAGGACAATAGTACTTTTTAGATAAATCCAATAGATAAAAAGAAATTGGTTGATTTTACCCCAAACAAAAAAAGAAGAAGAGAGTTTGACCGTTTATTTGGTAAGGCTCGTGTGGGTGCAGTTAAAAAAAAACAATATAGGCGATGACCTCATCTGACGTAGTTAATTAGTAGGCACTGACAGGAAGCTTGGAACAGAAGCAAACGTCGTCGAGGCAAATGATAGAGAAGAAGCTGACGTCATGCCCCCTCAAATCAGCTAATCGATTCCTCTTACTTATTATGGAAACTCTTAATTATAACTGTATTATTGTTTGCTGTTTTTATGTACTTATCTCTTGAGTCTTGCTTGACACAAAAAAAAGGTGGACCAAATCGATGACGCATGTCCCTGACCTCTTCTCTACCACTCTACTTTTATTTTTTAACCTTTACTTTTAATTATAACTGGGGTACGTAGTTCCTTCACCAACATTTTGTTCTTTGTGTAATTCTAAAAATGTGTTAAAGCATATATGCATTATCACAGATCAAAAAAAAATATTACTTACTTTTTTGTGAAGGATAAATATATATAAGATGTTAATTTATATAAAAGCACGTATATAAAATGTCAAAATGGTAGTATTCTAGATATCAGATATGGATATGTGGTTGACCAAACCAAAACAAAAAGGATATATGATATACGTGATGCAATGTTGTTTTGAGTAGCTCACGAATTTGTGTAAGATGGTGATGCGATTGCGAAGTTTTAAGAGAAAGAGAGACTTAAACGTCGCATCTCACTTGTTCTCGACCACTTCCCACTCTGTTTACATGCAACTTCTATATCCGCTGACGTCATATCGTTTCTCCACGCCAGATATCACATCGCTCTTGCAGACGCTGATGACGTGAGATTATATATCTCCTCTATGTTTACAAATTGTGATAAACTTGACTAACAAACTTGGTGTTTCTTTAGTTTATGATTTGTAATAGTATAACCGACATGGCGGGATATGGTATCATAAACGAATCTCTGATTGTGTTATTTACAAATTTAACAAAGGATGATAGCTACAAATATTGTCAAAAAGAGCCATGCTATGTATATATATATATATACTTGTCCTTAAAAACAGATCCAATACGTCGACAAGAAAAACAGTTAGTATAATTTTCTACATATAAACAATTATGAGAAGCTTAAATGGTCCATGGATTCATATATCGTTTTGACAATGGCTCGTATGATACTTACCTATAAGCGTAGAGTCCTATATTATAATACTCGGTGTATTAGTTAATGTGTTACTAGTAATTAAGATTTAGATATATTTAGATATCCTACAGTGTTTGTTCCAAAAAAAAAAAAATATATATCCTACAGTTTATTAGTTGATTAATATCTTCCAAAATACATAAAGTTATCTGACGGTTTAAACCGAGTTAGAAAAGGTAAAGTAAAATCAAGTTAAAAATCTGACGGTTTAAGAAACTGAAAGCGATTGGATCCAAGTGGAAAAAGAAAGAAAGAATGAATGATTTGGTTCTTAGCAGAAAAGGTCGAGTAATGTTACGACACAGCATGTGGTCGTGATCTAGATTATAGGATCTTCTCATCATATCTATCAATTTGCGAAGCTTCTTTACCTCTATGTAGATCCTTCACAAACCATATATATATATATATATATATATATATATATATACATAGAAGCAGTACATTATATATATATTACTCACTATAATATTCCACTATATTATAGCAAAACCAATAATAATGTATATACAAAAGGAAAATGGTAACAAGACAAAATAATTAAACATATAAAAGCAAAAGGAAATAAATAGAGAGAAGGAGAGGATGGGCAATGAAAGTGAGTGCATATGCGGCCTCTTATCTCCGACGTTCCTCCGACCAAAATATCTACCGCCCGATATATATTTTTTTTCATCTTGTTTCAAACTTTAAATATTACAAGGTATAATACATTTGATGCATTTGTGGGATGTGATTGTGAAATACAGAGCTGACAGATATCAAGAGATTTCCAGAAACTAAGCACAACAAGGAAAACAACAGACAGATTAAACCGCCGGATGTATATCTTTCAAATTTATGCTCCTAGCGTTTTTTTTTTTTTCTTACTTAATCTACGAGTCGAGCGTTTTTTTTGTTTTCTTTCTGAATCTACGAAGTCGGTATAACTCAGATCTAGCTCCCAAAAGCAATTTATTGTGATTACAAGGAGACAATCTCTTGTTTACAAAAAAAAAAAAAAAAAAAAAAAAAAAAAAAAAAAAAAAAAAAAAANAAAAAAAAAAAAAAAAAAAAAAAAAAGAGACAATCTCTGAAGGAATTAATTTTTCTGTAAAAATAAAGTTTCCGTGGCAAAAGATGTAGGGATAAAGGCAATCCAAAAGACACTCTTTATCTGATCCTCTCCTCTTATTTTCGACCACTGCCAGTCTCCAATCATATACGCACGTCTCTTCCACGCGTTCTTACTTGGCGCGTTTGCTTCAGAAAAGGACATGGAATGCACGGAAATATAGAGCGAACGAGAAGGAGGTCATTATTGTCATTTTCTTTTCAAAATACATTTGGATTTTATTTTTCTTATGTTAAAAAGAAAACTGTTATTAGGATTTAATATTTTAGCACATTTTATTGGGAAATTATTATTAAGGCCCTGATTGGCGTTTAAGCTTTCAAGGCTGTAGGAACTTTAGATTTTTCTAAAGTCTTAAAAGTTTTTTTTTTTTTCCAATCAGACTTTAACTCTCTAACAGCTTTAAAAGTTCTCCTTATTTTTCTCCCAGCCTATTTCCTTCTATTTGTTTATGTTTATGTTCTTTTTTTTTAAAGCCATAATTAGGGACTTTTAAAAATTTGAAAGTCATAGTCACTAAAACCAAAAAAAAATAACTGTAATTTTTAAGTTAAAGTCAACAGTTCTAAACAATCAGGACCTAAGGTTTATAAAATGATTGAGTTAAGGAATGTTCAATAGACTAAAATTAATAAAAAAACTCACGAGTCACTCACGACAACAGTTTATTACTTATTGATACATACATATCTAATATCTTAACAAGAAGACAAAATAACTAATTTTGCAATTTTAAGAAAGCCCAATATTGAGGAAGATAAAAATTAAAAAAGCCAAGTGTAGAAAGAAAACAAATCTCTTATTCTGTTCTCACTTTCTAAATCAAAATATTACATATTTTTTCCCTTTACATTGCGAGACAAATTGAATTTGTTGTATGGGGAAAAGGAAAATCATAGTAGAAACAGAAAATGAAAAAGCTTTCAAACTCTGAACTGTTTTTCCAATTTAAACCCATTGGCCGTCAGTTTTCTCTCTCCTGAGGCGATATTTTTGGCGAAAAAAAGTAGATCTGGTTTTAGATCTTCTCCGTCGTCCGGTTTCTTTAACGACGACGTGAGAGGGAGGTTCCTTTGTGTTTAGTTTTGGTTTCTTGTTGAAGG
>OVBJ01002389.1:0-18346 GCA_900406535.1 Noccaea bulbosa
GACTCCAATTTTCTCAAATGAGCTTCAATTCCCACCATTTCATCAAAATCCTTAGATGGTGTCACATTCAGTTTCTCTAAAACATCTTTTGCGACTTTCTTGATCATTTTCGCTTCATTGTTCCTAACAAAAAAAGAAATAAATAAATATAAGCACTGTTTCCTGTCAAATAGTCATAGAGACAGCATTCCTCTGTTCCCAAAAAACTTATGACATGTAATTCTAATATCCATTCAACAAACAAAACAGTTTCCTCCACTCTAGTTTCTTCTATTCATCATAAAACACCATTATTATAACTTAAAGAACTAAAAACATAATTAGATTAATTAAAGACCAACCATCTTGAGAAGTCTTCTCCCTCGATGTTTCCCACATCGTTCAAAGCTTGGCTCCATTTCTGTCTTTGCTCGTCCGTAGGTTTCTTACGTTCACAAGTTTCATTGAAAGCGATCCCGAATTCTCCGATCTGTTTCCGTACATGAGATGGGTCCACTCCATAGAAGATGGTCATCACTATCTGTCCCATAGCTTTTTTAGTCTCCATTATCTCCACCAATTCATCTAAACACCAGCCTGAAGAAGCATATCTCTTGGAGAGAATCACGATCGAGATCCTTGATTCTTTTATGGCTTTTGTGAGTGAAGGGGCGATTGTTCGCTTCTCTCAATCGCTTGATCATCAAACATAGTGATCCCGCTGCGGTTAAACTGTTGGCGTATGTGACTGAGAAGTGTTTTACGGACATCTTTCCCGTGGAAGCTCGCGAAGACTTTGTAGGTGTAGTTACGAGAAGTAAAAGATGAAGAAGGAGAAGCCATGAGAGAGGAGCTGATGGAGATGGGAAAGGGGGTAATGAGAAGTGGAAGATAAGTAAAATCAGATAAATATAAAAAGGGATGCGTCCTTGTACTGAGGCAAACGCGTTAGTAATAAAAGAGTTAAATAGTGACTAGTGCATACAGACTATTAATTTTAATAAGACCTTAGACTCTTCTCTATATTATTGTTGCAAAGACTAAAAAGAGGATTTGGTTCTCAAAGTCTCTCATAGGAAACTACCTACTTGCTTCATATGGCCGTTTCGCATTTTGAAAGGTTAAAGGACGAACTGAATACTTAGTGAGGAAATGGCTCGGAAAAAGTAGACTAGATTTTAATCGAGTGAACTATTTAATTAGCCCATTCTATAATTGATGTGTAAAGAGAAGTCCAATACGATATTATGGCCTTTTTAGTATTCATCTTAGCACAGAAAAGTCCATTATGTAGCAATTCAAACCACTCAGGAGTTCCTTTCTAGACGATGCTAAGCAAAGAACAAGAATCAAAAGACGAAAATTATACCTTTTCACCAAAGGCAGCAACAGAGAGTACTCTGTCTTTCCGAGCCATCAACTTGTCTTTTTCCAGCTTCTATGGCCGTCTTCTTCCCCAACCCAAGATTTCAAGATCGAAGCAGGAAAAGAGCCAACTCCAACAATCAAACTTTGTACGGTCATCGTCTTCAAAGGCGTTGCTGGGTTCAAACTCATTATCGTCTTCAAACACTTGGTCACAACTCCCTTGAACGAATTCTTCGGTCCAGATCTGGACACCACATTCAATAACGTCGAAGTCGAGGGATATGCAGCTGAAATCCAACGCTGTCTCTTTGTTCACTCCAGAGGCTACGTAAGCGTGAAATAACAATAGATGTTCCGTTCGAAAGTTGGAGGCACCGCATAGCTCGACCTCCTGGTCATGGGGATTGCCGTTGATGACTGTGCGACGGCACAACAGATACGAAAATGTATATTCACCATCGGAGGTTTGATTGTTAGGTGAAAGTGAAATCACGAGACAAACCTTAAACTGTGGGAAAGCAGTAGGAGGAATTGTCAAGGAACATCCTCTCTTTCGGATACCAAACTCTTCAGGCACTTCTCTTCCCGGTATGCACGCAGACTCAAACATACACCTTTGTCGGAAAATTGCTCTTCGTGCTTGTTGGTCCAATTTGAAGCAGTTGGTGAAATTGAGCAGCGTTTTTGGATAGTTGAAAGGGCAGAATATGGTCTCCAGTGATTCACAATCCGTTGCAAATAGTCTTCTGAGTGAAGGAGGGAGTTCTGGCAATGATTTGAGTCTTCTGCAGCCAGTAATAAATAGGTCTTGTAGCTCATGAAGATCTTTGATGCAATCAGGAATCGTTTCAATATCAGAATAGCTTAGTCTTAGCTTTGATAAACTCGCGGGGAGATGTTTCATTCCCTTGAGGTTTCCATTGTGGCCAAGATCGATAAACCAAAGATCAGAGCAGAGTCTAACTGATGCAGGCAGATCTTCTACTCCCATCTCTCCCATATACAGGTTTGTGGTGTGCGTTGACATAGCTGGAAAATTTCTCAGCTTTGTGCATCCATTCATACTGGTTATGTCAATTTATTCCTAATATTCATCCAGTCAACGAGATATAAACACTCATTCAAGCAAATAACATTCTCTTAGTCAATTAAGTTCCTCCTTTTATTCATCATAAAACACATTAGAACACATACCAGCCAGTTTCTGAAGTCTTCTCCTGCTATATTGCCAGCATCTGTCAAAGCTTGGCTCCATCTTTTCCCCTGCTCCTCCGTTTTGCCAGCACAAGTTTCGTTGAAAGCGATCCCAAATTCTCCAATCTGTTTCCGCACATGAGACGGATCTACTCCGTAGAACACCGTCATCACTATCTGCCCAATATCCTCCCTGCACTTCAAAATCTCCACCAATTCATCCAAGCACCAGCTGGAAGAAGCATAGTTCTTCGAGAGCAGCAAGATCGAGATCCTCGATCCCTTGGTCATCGAACATCGAAATCCCATTGCAGATGAACTGTTTGCGTAAATGACTGAGAAAGGATTTACGAACGTCTGGTCCGTGGAAGCTCGTGAAGACGCGGTATCTCCAGGTGTGAGTCAAAGCAGAAGAAGCCATGCGAGAGGATCGTAAATGCTTCAAAACCACTGATTTGAATGTGTTTGTTCAAGCTTTTTATGGAAATGAGTTTGTTGACTCTTCTCTGAAATGGCCACGTCATCTGTTTCCGGCTTCTATTGTCGTCTTATTCCCTGAGCTGAAACCAAGCTTCCGATGTTGCTCACAAAATGAAGCAGAGGAAGAGCCAACTCCAACAATTCGTATGTTTTGCGCCTATGAGATTCTCTTCCTCGACGCCCTCTTCCAACGGTTCCGACTCGTTGCTCCTTTGGAAATTTCTTCGCTCAAGATGTGGGCACCACATTTAATGATGTGCAAGTCTTGGTATTTGCTGCTGAATTCGAACACTACCTCACTACTCACTTTACCGCTGTGAAAGCATCGCAAATTAGAATCAACTATTAACAGATGCTCCGTTCGACAACGTGAGAAAAAACGTTTTACGTCGAACTCCTCGTCATTGGGGTCTAAGAGACCGTTGACAATGCGACGACAAACTACTGATTCTGAATACCATTTGCAGTATGATTCTGAATACCATATTACATTCTGAGTTACTCTTACAGTATGATGGTTAGGTGAAAGCACGAGGCATAACTTAAATGTAATGTGCAGAGGCCTGTTGCCATCGAGACGAATGGTCAATGAGTTTCCTCTTGCCCTGTGTTCGAACTCTGCAGGCACTTCTCGTCCGGGTAACCGGGTATGTCCAGAACCTAACGATCGTAGGGTAATTGCTCTTAGTGTTTGCTGGTCCAGGTTGAAGCAGTTGGTGAAATAGAACTCCCCACCTTGAGTGTTGAAAGGGATAATCAACACGGTCTCTAGTGATTCACAATCATCTGCAAATAGATACGTGAGCAAACAGGGGAGCTCTGGCAATGATGTGAGTCTTTTGCAGCCACATAGATAAAGCTTGGATAGCTGATGAAGATCTTTGATGGACTCTGGAAGCGTTTCAATATCAGTACCGATTAGTTTTAGCTCTATAAGACATCTGGGGAGATGTGATATTTCCTTGAGATTACTATTCCAGCTAAGATCGAGAGTATCAAGACGAGAGAAAAGCCTAGTTGATGCAGGGAGATCCTTTACCGCTGTCTCGGACATATTCAGGTATCTGATATGCGTTGATATAATTTGAAAATTTCTCAATTTTCTGCATCCATCCATTCTGAGGGAAACGAGGGAAGCCAAGTTCAGGTGAGCTGGAATGACTTGTAGATTTATGCAGTCCATCATCCACAAAGTCTCTAGTTTATGAAGATGTGCAAAAGAGGAAGGAATCTCTACCAAACTCTGGCAAAAACTCAAATACAATGTCTCCAGATTTGTAGCATTTGAAAGATCCGGGACTTCTTTCAAATGAATAGACAAACTCAAATTCATCTCCTTGAGATTTGCAAGCGGCTGAATATGTAAGAAAACCACACAATAAGAAAGAGATGAACATGTTATAACATGAAGAGAAATAGAGAATGTATATATCCATCCATATATGTTTTAAAGTACGAGGCCATGCAACCAACCTGAGTTCCTTTCCAGAGGTACTCGAGCTTGCTTCTCGACATATCAAGTTTGACTAGATATTCAGGATGAAATGCAGGAGGAAAAAACTTGTTTGGGTATGCCTTCCATTGTAGTAACCTTAGATGACGACACGGAAACTCCATCTCCTCAGGTATATGCAACACATCATTCCCATCATATTCGCTTTTGTAAACTCTGAGGAATCGAAGATTAGGCATTCTTTTAAAAGCTTTCTTGCTGATAGACACTTGGCCGATACCAGATATATCAAATGATATGCCTGACACAGCTCTTGTCCCCTGAACCAATATTCCAAATACAAATATATTAATTGTTAGCACGATAAGATAGGTAGGATTTTATTATCTTTCTTCACCAAATTCCTAACTTAGTTAATGAAAAAATGAATATAACAAATACAAGAGGGATAGAACTTACTTTGGCACGTTCAAGAACATCACAAATCTCCGGAGCATTTATTAAGATCCGTTGTTTCCATGATTCTTCTCTATGAACGACTTTTGTAGCCACTTGTTGTAGTAACTTGTGCATCATTATCTTTCCACCCGTAGAAATATATATGAGAGATCTGTTGACTAGGATTTCCAACCCATGCTTGATATCGAATTTCGTGTCAGCCAACATGGCTTTCACAAGATCACCATCTTCACAGCTGAAGAAGACTGCAATATGGAGAAATTGAGATTGCTCATTCTCATCTAAACTCTCGAAACCGACTCTTAGTACATTCTCGATATCTTGATGATCAATAATAGTTTCTAGCCTCCGTATTACTTTTTCCCACCCTTCCACGTTCTTCCCACGTAAAGATGAACCCACCACACGGAGACCAAATGGAAGGTTACCACAAAGCTCTCTTACTCTTGTAGCAAGCTTTTTAAAACCCTCGAGTGGATCTCCTTGTCTAAAAGCATATCCACATAAGATTTCAAGAGCTTCATAATCAGTTGGAAACCCCACGTGGTATATATTGTTGATACCATGTTGCTGCAAAAGCTCTTTGTTCTCTGTGGTAACTACAATTCTACTTCCAGGACCGAACCATGTAGTCTCATTTGCCAACGCCTCTAACTGCTTTATATTGTTCACATCATCCAGAATGATAAGAACTCTTTGGTCGCCTAGATTTTGTTCTACTGCACCTAAATGGGATATACTCATACCATCTTGGTTCAAAACCTTTGAGATCAATTGTTTTTGTAAACGCAGCTGTAGACCATAGTCGTCAAGACCACTATGATAGTTTCCACTAAGGTTGTCCACAAAACATGTAAGCTGAAACTTGTCAGAGAAGAGGCTTTGCAAGGCTCTAGCAATGGTAGTCTTACCAATCCCTGCAGGACCAGTGATTGCAACCATCTTAACTCCATCATAATCTAAATCTAGCAAAGACTCCATTTTTCTCAAATGAGCTTCAAGTCCCACCATACCATCAAAATCCTTAGATGGTGTCGAGTTCAGTTTCTCTAAAACATCTTTTGCGACTTTCTTGATCATTTTGGCTTCATTGTCCCTAACAAAAAAGACATAAATAAATATAATTAAGCATTGTTTCCTGTCAAATAGTCACATAGATAACATTCCTCTGTTCCCAAAAAACTTATGACATGTAATTCTAATATTCATTCAACAAACAAAACAGTTTCTTCCACTCTAATTTCTTCTATTCATCATAAAACACCATTATTATTAGAACTTAAGAAATAAAAACATAATTAGATTAATTAAAAGACCAACCAGTTTGAGAAGTGTTCTCCCTCAATGTTTCCCACATCGTTCAAAGCTTGGCTCCATTTCTGTCTTTGCTCGTCCGTAGGTTTCTTACGTTCACAAGTATCATTGAAAGCGATCCCAAAATCCCCGATCTGTTTCCGTACATGAGATGGGTCCACTCCATAGAAGATGGTCATCACTATCTGTCCCATATCTTTTTTAGTCTCCATTATCTCCACCAATTCATCTAAACACCAGCCTGAAGAAGCATATCTCTGGGAGAGAATCACGATCAAGATCCTCGATTCTTCTATGGCTTTTTTGAGTGAAGGGGCGATTGTTGCGCTACTCTCAATCTCTTGATCATTAAACATAGTGATCCCGTTGCGGTTAAACTGTTCGCGTATGTGACTGAGAAGTGTTTTACGCACATCTTCCCCGTGGAAGCTAGCGAAGACATTGTAGGTGTAGTTACGAGACGTAAAAGAGGAAGAAGAAGCCATGATGAGAGACATGCTAAAGAAAGATGGGAAAAAAGTAATGATGACAAGTTGAAGATATTTCGCGTTAATGTGTGTGTTTTGGAAGGCTATATATGAAAGCTAAATTAAAAAGGGAATCTTCTTGCTAAAAGGGTTTAAATAACGCGTTCGCGTTGTGAGAGGAAAACAAAAAAGACTTGTCTACAAGAAATATGAGTTTCGAGGAAAACTCTGTCTCAAAAAGGGCCTAATTCCATGGCAATTAAATACCAAACTGGAAAAAAATCAATTTTCTCGTCATAATATAAAATTTCGTGATAAATTCATTTTGGATACGACTGAAGAAAATTCAAATGAAAGAGACTAAAAGTTGGTTTCTTTGTTGTTTACCTCAATTTGCACCAAACTTCAAGTCTACAACTACAACCATTTATCTTTGAACAAGTAGGTTTCAGATTGACATTATTGGTTTTTTTTTTTTTTTTTTTAAAAATTTTTNCATATCTGATATAAGTGTCACGAAGACTACGAAGACTACGAAGACTTTTTTTTGTCAAAGCACAAAGACTACGAAGTAGCCCTGGGTACGGAGCGGATATCCGGGAAATATCCGTGATCCATGATCCGCTCCGTATGATCCGGATAGTTGATTTTCCGATCCGCTTCGATCCGAAAATTTTCGGATATTCGGAAATCCGAATATCCGTAAAAAATTAAAATATCTGCGGATATCCGATCCGATCCGTAAAATATTTTTTTAAAAAAACTAAAAACAAATAATAATTATAAATAATTGAAAATTAGATAGAAAATCCCTAAATATATTATTGTTTCATAAGTTATAATATGTCTTTAAAATAAGTTCTAAAAACGTAAATTAATTGATCACAACGGCACCACTAAACACATCATCGTTAACATTAAACCATAATGCAAAAATAATTTTAAAGTTTTAAATATATTATTTGTTAATTTTTTTATTTAGTCACAATATTCCTAGTTTTAAAGTAATTAAGTAAGCTAGTGCTACGTTATTAAACATTTTTACTGCATAAATGAGTGGATTATATTTGTGAAAACAATATTTTTGTTGATTTGTATGTTTCTAAAGACAAAAGAACAACTTCTTACTATAATGTATATATATATACGTAGTTATTATAATATATACGGATCGGATCGGATATTCGGTTTTTCAAAAACAATATTTGCTATTTGCTCCGTTTTTAACGGATACTGAATTTTAGTATTTGCTTTGATTTGTATTGTTACGGTTATCCGGATTTTTCGGATCGAATCGGAGCGGATAGCGGATCGAATCGGATATAGCGGATAATTTGCCCAGGCCTACTACGAACACTGTGTTTTGTTTCCTTCCAAGAATCTCAAAATGTTTTTAAGACTCACGTGATTTGAGCTTCTAGAAATGGCACAAATTAATCTCAGATTTTAACGTAGTTTTTTTTTTTTTTTTTGTCAAACTCTTAGTTCCATTAAGTTAAGTTTGAGTGTTACAAGTAGTAGAGAGAATTAAACATCTCAAATTAAGTCTTTATGTAACAGTGGATTATAAGCAATTCTCAAATGCGTGAGAAGATTGATCACATATGAGATTTTAAAGTATTTATATACATAAAATCACTAAGGAAAAAAACTCACAAAGTGACCAATTTTATAACCTTTCTTTCAAACCATCTTTAGTATATCTTAGGATGAATTACAACACATTACACATCATTGGCCACAAAAATTAAACCTAATTGCATAATGAACCAAAAGATTAACGGTTTATGCGAGTAGTTGGGCTTAAACATAAAAAAAAAAAGACATTTAGGCCCATTGAATATTGGGAAGTGGCCACGTCATCAGCTTCCTTGCTTCCGTCTGTTATCGTCTTCTTCCCCAAACCCCCATTTGAGCGAGCTTTCATAATATGAGAGAGAGAGATCGAAGCAAGCAAAGGATCATCATCCATTTCCAACAATCTGAATCTCTTTCACTTTCCCCGCCGAATTTCTCTTCATTCTTTTCGATTCCACCAGATTACTCCACCACTGCTCTCAGTCTCTAATTCTTCAAACGCTTCCTCGATATCAAACTCATACCTCTCGTTACCGAGATTGTCACGATCGTCTTGAATCAATTGCTCCCGTCGGTATCTAATTCGATCGTCTTGAATCAATCTCTCGCTCCTCATCACTTCAAGGCATTGTTGTTACTTCGATCTCTCTCGAAGATGATTCCATGGGGTGGAGTTACTTGCTGCCTCAGCGCTGCGGCTCTTTACCTTCTCGGCCGGAGTAGTGGCAGGGTTGTAAATTTCCTTACTTACTTCCGATCAATCTCCATTGATTTCATTTTCCCCAAAATCGTAAAATACCAATCAAAGTCCCTTCTTATTCCCCTGAGCGCAGAGACGCTGAAGTACTTAAAACCGTCACGAGAGTTAGCCAGCTCAAGGAGTTAGGTAATCTTCTCTTCTCCCCCAAATTGCTTCATCTTCTACTCTCAGCTCAATTTCGGATTGCTCTGTATATATATGTGTTGCAGCGCAATTGCTAGAATTAGATAGCAGCAAGCTCCTGCCTTTCATTGTTGCCGTATCGGGAAGAGTTGGCTCTGACACTCCTATCAAATGCGAGCACAGTGGCATTCGCGGCGTCATCGTCGAGGAAACGGTATGTGTAGAGAGTAAAAATTAAGCCATGGAATCGAGTTTGTTTCCGAGCTTCATCCATCAATTGCATGATCTTTTTCAGGCGGAGCAACATTTTCTGAAACACAATGAGACTGGTTCTTGGGTACAAGATAGTGCGTTGATGCTGTCAATGAGCAAGGAGGTTCCTTGGTTTCTGGTGAGTCAGATATAGTAGCTTACTGTTTTTGCAGCTTGTGATTGGATGTTTTCGTAAGTAATATCCGAAATGTTTTGCGATATAGGACGATGGGACGAGCCGTGTGAATGTAGTGGGAGCTCGTGGTGCAACAGGTTTTGCCTTGACTGTTGGGAGCGAAGTGTTTGAAGAGTCAGGGCGCTCGCTTGTACGAGGAACACTTGATTATCTCCAAGGCCTTAAGGTTTTTTCGCTTTTCTTTCAGATTCTCTGTTTGTTGCTCTCTCTCTCTCTCTGTTTGATTAAGCGGCCATCGTTTTTGTTTCAGATGCTTGGAGTAAAGCGTATTGAGCGTGTTCTTCCGACTGGAATGCCGCTCACGATTGTTGGTGAGGTATGTCGTGTTTGTAGGTACATAAATTGATCTTTGTGCATAGGAATATTGATGAGTTTGAATCTAATTTCTGTTGCTGCTATTGTATTGAAGGCTGTGAAGGACGATATTGGAGATTTCAGGATTCAAAAACCTGACCGAGGACCTTTCTACGTCTCTCCTAAATCACTTGATCAGCTCATTTCTAATTTGGGAAAATGGTCAAGGTCGTCTCTCTCTCTCTCCCTCCCTCCTCTCTTGGTTCTTCTCCTAACCGGCGATGAGACAAACTAATTGATAAGAAGAGTCGAATTTTACAGGTGGTACAAGTATGCCTCCATGGGTTTAACTGTTTTTGGTGTGTTTCTAATCACGAAGCATGTCATTGATCATGTTCTAGAGAGAAGACGGCGGCGAGAGTATCAAAAAAGGTATCTCACAGATTATTTCCATATAGAAAGTGAATAGTTCTCCGAGTACAAAAATTAAGCAATGTGAGCTGTTGTTTGCAGAGTGCTTGATGCAGCTGCGAAGAGAGCTGAGCTAGAGAGTGAAGGTATCTATCTGGTGAATCTTTTCTTCTACATACTATTAGCTTGCAGTCTCTGGCTCTTCTCTGACTATAAAACTCTTTTCACTAGGTTCAAACGGAACACGTGAGAGCGTTTCAGACTCTACAAAGAAAGAAGACGCTGTTCCTGATCTCTGTGTGATCTGCCTAGAGCAGGAGTACAACGCTGTGTTTGTCCCGTAAGCATTCATTCATTCGCTTCTTTGGCTGATTTCTACATTTGCAACTTTGCTAAAAAAGCTTGTGGTTTGTGTAACTTGCAGGTGTGGCCATATGTGTTGCTGCACCGCATGCTCCTCCCACTTGACCGGCTGTCCACTTTGCCGGAGACGAATAGATCAGGTGGTTAAGACTTATCGTCACTGAACAACAACAAACTCAGGCCTCGGAAGCATTTCTACACTCTGTAAATACCGGGTCATGATCAAAAACGTTACAGTTTAGCGCTCGTCATACTCTCTTGTTTAATTTGAAGAACAATACATTTGAATTATACATATTTTCAGTATCAATACAATAACGTAAGGTGTTTTGCTTGCCAATGAGGTGTTTCCTCTTGGTGCATGTTCATTTATATTGAAGCAACTGAAATTGTGTATCAAGCGAAAGAGACCAAATTTCTAATGAATAACTCGTGAGCACCAACCCATGTCGACACTCTCTTGTGAACATGGTTCTGGTTCTTGTTCATGTTCGCATCCACAATCTCATTTTGACGCCTTCGTTTTGGTTTTCAAGAGCCCATCTGTGATCCCATAACTCTCATCAGCGGAGCCATCACTACTGTCGTCTTCAAACGTTTGATCGGATCCAGTTTCATAGCATTCTTCTTTCAAGAACTGTGCACCACATTCAATAACCTCAAAGAAGTTGAACCTTGTGTCGAACTCGAACACTGTCACTCTGCTCGCTTCAGAGAAGTAAGAGGGAAATACGAACAGATGTTCAGTTCGGCATTTGAATATGTCACTTAAAAACAACAACTTTGGGTATAAGTCGCCGCCGCCGTTGCCGTCGCCTCTTCGATGACACCACAGTTCGGAAAGAAATCTAAATGTTTGGTTACGGGAAACCACGACGACGCAAACCTTTAATGGTCTGTTGTAACCATCGGGACGATGAATGGCTAATGAACATCCGCTGGCTCGGTGATCAAACTCTGCTGGCATTTCTCTTCCAGGCAAGAGAGCGCCTCGAAAGACCGAGTGTTGGATAATTCCTCGCCGTGTTTGTTGGTCCAATTTGAAGCAGTTGATGAAACTGAGAGTGGCTTTCGGAGTGTTCAACGGGCAAAACAAGGTCTCCAGTGACTCGCAGTCGTCTGCCAACAGTATCGTGAGCTCACAAGGGAGCTCTGGCAATGACGCTAGTCTCTTGCAGCCAGAGATATAAAGACGTTGTAACCAACGAAGATCTTTGATGCCACCTGGAATCTTTTCAATATCTGAATCGCTTAGGTTTAGCTCTGTAAGACTCGTGGGGAGATGTGTTATTTCCTTGAGTTTTCCGTTGGACCTTAGGTCAAGAGACATGAGCTGAGAGCAAAGGCTAATTGACGATGCAGGCACATCTTCCACCACTGTATCTGAAATGAACAGTTCTTTGATCTTCCTTGACATAACTGGAATGTTTCTCAGTCTTGAGCATCCATGCATGTTGACGTATTCTAGGGATGCCATGTTCAGGTGAGATAAGATGACCTCTAGCTTTATGCATTGACTCAGTTCCAATCTCTCCAGACTTGTAGCATTTGAAAGATCCGGGAGTTCCTTCAATTTCGGGGAATATGACAAATCCATCTTCTTGAGATTTGTAAGTTTCTGAAAATAAAAACAGAGAGAAAGAAGAACATCATATAGCATGCAGTGAAAGTACATATCTGAAGGTTCGACACTAACCTGAGTTCCTTTCCAGAGGTACTCGAGCTCGCTACCCGACATATTGAGTTCGACAAGATATTCAGGACGAAATGTAGGAGGAAGACACTTGTTTGGGTACGCGTTCCATTGTAGTAACCTTAGACGACTCGGAAACTCCATCTCCTCGGGTATAAGCACTCCATCATGTTTTCTTTGGCAAACTTTTAGGAATCGAAGATTAGGCATTCTTTTAAAAGCTCTGTTGCTTATAGAGACTTCGCTGATTCTTGATATATCAAATGATATACCAACCACACTCCGAGTACCCTACACCAAATTCCAAATAAACCCAATTGTTAAAACAACACTTCACCAAACTGACTTGTTTAACTCAAGTATAACGAACAAAGAAAGAAAAAGAGAGAGCTTACCGTTTCATTTTCGAGGACATCACAAATCTCATGAGCATCCATCAAGATTTGGCGTTTCCAAGGCTCTTGTTTATGAATGGCTTGTCTAGCCATTTGCTGTAGTAATTTGTGCATCACTATACTCTCGGAGAAATGATCTATACTTACGAGAGATCTATTAACTAGAATCTTCAAGCCGCTTTTGACATCCAAGTCACCGTCAACGAACATGGCTTCGACAAGATCACCATCTTTATAGTTGAAGAAGACTGCGATGTGGAGAAATAGTATTTGCTCATTCTCATCTAAACTGTCATAGCTGACTCTTAGCACGTCCTCGATATCTCGATCAAGAACAGTCTCTAGCCGGCGCATTACTTCTTCCCACTCTTCTTCCTTCTTCCCACGTAAAGACGAACCCACCACACGTAGACCCAAGGGAAGGTCACCACAAAGCCATGTTACACTTTTTGCAAGCTCTTGAAAGCCATCATGTGGATAGCTTTGTCTAAAAGCATATCTACATAACATTTCAAGAGCTTCTTCTCCAGATGGAAAACCCACTTCATACGTGCTAGTGATGCCATGTTGCCGCAAAATCTCTTTGTTTTCTGTGGTTACAACAATCCTACTTCCAGGACCAAACCATGAAGTTTCATCAGCCAACGCCTCTAGTTGCTTTAAATTGTTCACATCATCAAGAATGATCAACACTTTCATGTCGCATAGTCTTTCTTGTATTGCACCTAAATGGCTCATCTTCATACCATTTTGGTTCAAAACCTTGGAAAGAAATTGTTCTTGTAAACGAAGCCTCAAGCCATACTCATCAAAACTACTATGGTAGCTTCCCCTCAAGTTGTCCACAAAGCAAGTAAGCTGAAACCTATGAGAGAGTCTGCTTTGTAAAGCTCTCGCAATTGTAGTCTTACCAATGCCTGAAGGGCCACAGATTCCAACTATCATAGCTTCATCCCCATCATCTAAATGTAACAAAGACTGCATTTTCTCCAAGTGTGCTTCGAGTCCAACCATGCCGTCAAAATCTCTAGACGGTGTGGCATTCAGTTTATCTAAAACATCTCTTGCAACCTTCTCGATCATTGTCGCTTCATTGTCCCTAACAAATGAGAGAGAGTGCGAGTGTGAGAGAAACATTTTTTATAGTTTATAACATGTATTTGTAATGGGATAAAGAAAAAAAAATCACTGATAACATTCTGATGTTCCCAATTAATAGTTTATGACATGTATTTGTAATACCATTCGACATGAAATTATAATACTCATTCAACGACAAAATTCCCTTAATCATTTCAACTCTATTTTATTCACCTCCTAATAGTTATGTTACTCTTTTGGCTTACCACTTTGAACATCAGAAAAACAAACTAAATTTAATTTAACACATACCAGTTTAGCAAGTGTTCTCCAACTATGTTGCCAATATCTTTTAAAGCTTGGCTCCATCTTTGCCTCTCCTCCTCTGTTTTACGACGACATGTTTCCCTGAAAACTTTCCCGAAATCTCCTCTCTGTTTCCGCACATCAGATGGTTCTACTCCGTAGAAGATCGTCATCACTATTTGCCCAATATCTTCCTTACACTTCAAAATCTCCACCAGCTCATCCAGACACCATCCTGAAGAAGCATAATTCTTAGAGAGAATCACGATAGAGATCCTCGATTCCCTAATAGCTTTCGTCAGTGAAGGGACGATGCTGTGGCTTCTCTCGATACCTTGATCATCGAACATGGTAATCCCGTTGACGATAAACAGTTTTCGAAAATGACTCAGAAATGATTTACGGACGTCTGGTCCATGGAAGCTTGCAAAGACGCTGTATCTCCAAGTGCGAGGCAAAGAAGACGAAGAAGCCATGA
This sequence comes from Noccaea bulbosa, assembly GCA_900406535.1. Taxonomy (NCBI): domain Eukaryota; kingdom Viridiplantae; phylum Streptophyta; class Magnoliopsida; order Brassicales; family Brassicaceae; genus Noccaea; species Noccaea bulbosa. Next base: position 14,644 of record OVBJ01002389.1, read on the forward strand.
GACGAGAGTAGCTAGAAAAGTTCAACATCACATATACAAAAATGTTTCTGGATCAGCCATATATGATGGAGAAAATGGAGTTTGCACCATTGACTTTCGACCTTTGACTTTTGAGAATTATGTATACGGTACTATAACAATGACACATGCAAAGACTATTGGCCTATTGGGCAATATAATAAGAAATTAGGCAACTAACTCATTTTTCCTCTACGTTATCTCTAAGTACATAATGTTTTTGTTACTAATAAAAAACTAACAGTACTTATCTCCAAAACCATGACATCTCTACTCTACATATATGATTCTAAGAATTTATCATAATAATGCAACTATAAAAATTCCCACTAATTAATCAGTTAAATTATATTCAACGTAATTTCTCTCTTTCACACTTGGATCCTAAGAAAGAAAAGTTGGATATATAGTTTTATAGACAAACCAGCTTAGGAGGTGTTCTCCAAGTATGTTGCTCACATCATATCACTCAAGGGTTGGCTCCATTTCCGCCCTCCCGAGACATTCTTGCATTCTAAAATCTCCAGCAATTCGGTTCAACCACCAGCTAGACAAAGCATAGTTCTTCCAGAGAATTGCAATTGAAATCTTAGATTCTCTTATAGCTCTTGTGAGTCAAAGGGGCAATCTTCTGGCTTCTCTCAGTCCCTTGATCATCAAACAACATGACTGTTTGTGTCAGCGCACAGAAATGAAGAAGAAGGAAAAAAAAGTTAAAAGGTAGAGAAAAGTTGAGGCAACATAGTAAACTCACAGTTCACATCGTCATGATTAGCTTATATCTTCTTCTGCCCGAAACGAAGCTTTTGATGTCTCTCACAAAACCAGCTTCTCTTCGTCTTTCGGATCATAGATTATAACTCCATTTGCGCGGTCTCCGTATTCCGTGTCATCTTCAGAGGCTTTGCTGTTTTCAATCTCATAGCTCCCAGTAGAGGTGATATATATCATGGTCGTCTTCAAACACTTGGTCTACTTCAGATTGATAGCTTTCTTCGATTGTTTCGTCAGTCCAGATGTAGGCACCGCACTCAATAATGTCGAAGTCGTAGTGGAATTTGCTGCTGAATTCCAACACTATCTCTCTGCTCACTTCAGAGGGGTTAATAAAGGGCAAGCCAGAGTCAAATATAAACAAATGTTCCTTTTGACTACAGAAACAGTGACCATCTCGTCATCGGGTTTTCGACGGCACAAAAACGTGTGTGGATGTATTATTCCATGTTCGCTGATTGGATGGTTACAGGACACCACAACACAAAGCTTTAGTCTAGATGGAGCAGAAAGAGGATTGTTGCCAACTGGACCTATAATGGTCAATGAATTTCCTCTGCCTCTGTGATTAAATTTTGCAGGTACTTGTCTTCCGGGTAAGATAGCCCATCCACAATAAAACGAACGTTGGATGATTTCCTTTCGTGCTTGTTGGCCCAGTTTGAAGCAGTTGGTGAATTCGAGTTCCGCGTCTGGACTGTGATTCAAAGGGCAAAATACTGTCTCCAGTGATTCGCAATCTCCCGCCCTTAGGCAATGGAGTGAGCGAGGGAGCTCTGGCAATGATGCGAGTCTTCTGCAGCCAGTTAGAGTAAGGTCTTTTAGTTGATGAAGAGCTTTGATGCAATCTAGAAGCTTTTCATTATCAGAATAGCTTAGGTTTAGAAGACATAAACTCGTTGGGAGATGTGTTAATCTCTTGAGATTTCCACTGCCTATTATGAGCCTTTCAAGACCAGAGCAAAGGCTAATTGATGGAGGCACTTCTTCAACCGATGTGTCTGATATATCCACACCTATGAATTTCGTTGAAGTAAATGGAAAATTTCTCAACTTTGAGCACCTTTTCAGCTCGATGTATTCTAGGGATGGCAAGTTCAGGTGACATGGAGTGACTTGTATATTTATGCAATCGATCATCCTCAAAAACTGTAGTTTCTGAAGATGCAAAAAAGAGGATGGGATCTCTGTCAAACTCTTGCAGCCACTTAGATCCAGTCTCTCCAGATTTGTAGCATTTGAAAGATTCGGGACTTCTTTCAAATGAAGAGAGTCTCTCAAATTCATCTTCTTGAGATTTGTAAGCGGCTGAATATGTAAGAAACCCACATATAAGAGAGAAATAAAGAACACCATATAGCATGAAGAGAAAGTACATATATTTTAAGTACAACACCAACCAACCTGGGCTCCTTGCCAGAGGTACTCGAGCTGGCTATCTGGCATATGGAGTTCGACAAGATATCCAGGATGAAATGTAGGAGGAAGACTCCTGCTTGGGTACGCATACCAATGTAATAACCTTAGACAACGCGGAAACTCCATCTACTCTGGTATAAACATTCTATCATTCCCATCATCTTTGCCTTTGTAGACTCTGAGGTAGGCCTGGGCATAATACCCTACCCGCGGGACCCGACCCGGAACCGACCCGAAAAAAACGGTTCCGGTTAGAATTGTTTAAGGCTAAAAGTAACTGCTGGTTATTTATCTTCTATACCCACGGTTCACGGGTCGGTTCCGGGTATTAACCGTTTACCCGTGGGTACCTGCAACGAACCGAGCATTACATAAGGCTTATTATGTGTCGTTTCATAACTTCATCGTTTTATCTGCCACCACTTCGCTTTAGTCTCTTCCGCTTCCCGATCTCTGAAAACTTTTTCGAAATTCAACTTAAATCCGTTTATCTATTCAATTAATTCAAACTGGAAGCTCCAAACCACAAACTCTCATTGACTCCTCCATCAGAGACGTCTGCAAATCGGTCAAAGGTGCGTAATTTTGATTCTCGATATTCTTCTCTTTCAATCTTTGATTTGTCATGTTCTTCTCTGAATCTCTGTTAATAAAATGATTTCGTCAATCTTTGACTTCTCGAATGTCGATGTTCTTCTCTTCCTTCTTTCAATCTTTGATTTGTCAATGTTCTTCCTTCTTTCAATCTTTGATTTGTCGATGTGTCTTTGTGACTTTAAAGATTTGGTGTTTTTCTATTTTGTCTTTGTCACTTTGGTCTGCTTCTGTTTCCGCTTAAAAAAATTTTGTAACGGGTACAAACAGTTTGAGACGGGTATAAACGGATAAAAAACCTGTTTTATACCCATATCCGAATGATACCCAGAATTTAGCGGGTATTTGATAGTTATTTAGAAAGTAGAACTGTTAGACTCGGACCCGTGAGGAACCGACCCGAAATTTGAATGGATCCTATTTGGATAAATTTTTCATATATCCATTAGACCCGGATCAGAAAGACCCTACCTGGAACCGAAACTGGAACCCATTATGCCCCTACTCTGAGGAACCGAAGATTGGTCATTTTCTTAAAAGCTCTCCGGCTTACATTCAGTTCACTGATTCCTGATATATTAAAAGATATGTGGGACACAGCACTAGAACCCTAAACCAAATTCCAAATATAAAGAACTTGTTAGGACCATAGGTAAAATTTGTTTATCCCAAGCAAATGGCTTGTATGGATAATAATTCATTTTAGGAAAAGAAAAATTACCGTCTCATTTTCGAGGGCATCACAAATCTCATGAGCATCCATTAAAATTTGGCGTCTCCTAGGCTCTTGTTTACGAATGGCCTGGCTAGCCGTTTGCTGTAGCAATCTGTGCATCTCTATCCTTTTGCCACAAGTAGATATATCTATGAGAGATCTATTGACTAGGATCTTTAACCC
>OVBJ01002390.1:0-18344 GCA_900406535.1 Noccaea bulbosa
TGATGTGATGATATAATTTATTTTTAAATGTAACGTTAAACAAAAATGAAAAGAGAATAAACTAATTTTTAATCAATTAATAAATACAATTAAAATAAAATCTTCCATATTTTACTGATTGATTGACTAATAAATTTCGTCACTACCAAATAAGGAAATAGAANTTTTAATTAATAATTAATTATCTAATTAAATTAATATTAAATGTTGTTGACAAAAAAAAAAAAAAAATTAATATTAAATGTTTCATTCTCTAACCAAATATGATGGCATACAATATAAATTTTTTAGTAACCTTTGGCCTAATTAAAATATCCATTGAGAGTGAACCTGGTGTTGATATGTCAGCATGGCATGGATGTAAATAATACATGAAGTAAAAGTTATTTTTTATAAAGGATTCTCTTTTAATATATAAGGGATAACATTTCCAGATATTGCTGATTATAGAATAATTTTGTAAATCTTTCAACTGCAGAGAGCATGGTTATTGTCACTTATTATGAAGAATTAACTGTTTTTAGTATCGAGTTAAATAGATATTCAAGTTACGGTTGTACCAATTCCGTACAATACCGTTCCGTAAATGAGTTTTTCCATTTCCATGCGATTTTTTTCATTTAATTTTTTTCCATTTATTTTTCTTCATCTGCTATTTCATTGGTTACCAAATTCACAGAAAATAATTTGTATTTATTATTTCTATATGAAATGGAGATTATTTAAAAAATAATTGTCTTCTAAATTGATTATGTCATCGGCATTGCTTGCACACGAACATCAAACATAACTCAAAATACTATATAAAATAACACTTTTTTTCTTTGAGAAAAATATATAAATGAATTGATATGATGAAATGACTAAGTTGATTATAATTACCATGAATTTTTTTTTATTTTTTTTGACCAAAGGCATTCATATGAATTTATTTTTTCATTCACCGATTCTTTCATTTTCCCTAAACCGTTTCTTTTTTTAGTTGCGATGATATAAAATTTAACCTTTATTAATTTTTACAGCTGCTCCATAATCTATTATATCGTGGTTGATCAAGAACCTGTCGTTGATGCTCTAGAACTTGTCGTGGTTGCTCCTGCACAGAGTATGATAATTCTATTGCGCCCCCCTAATATGTTTTTTTTTGTTCATTTTCGTATTTATTCATGGTATATGTGGTTCATAACTAAAATTTATACAATCTGCGAGAAGAGATTGTTTATCTTATTTTCAGCTGAAAGCGTATATAACATTATTATTTTATTAAGTTATTATAATAAAAAAAAAAAATTGTAAGCAAGTCTCGCAAGTCCTTAAATTAAACTAAAATAATATTAAAATATAAGAGTATTAGAAATTTATAAGTCCCCTCTAATATTTTTCTAAAACAAAAAGGCCCTTGTAATTAAAATCATAATTGTTTTTTTTCTGTAATAAATAAATTAAACTTCATATAGAAAAGACCCTAGTATTTTCCTTTAAGAAAATACAAGAAAAACACTTGCAAATAATCCAAACTTTCAAATCATTATTTCTTAAAAAACGATATTCTGCCAATAAATTTGATACTATCTCCAAAGATAAATAAACCTTCAAAATATGAGACCCATTATAACTTTACGAAAATAAATTCTCCTCAACAGTATGTTTGCTGGAAACAAACCTTAAGAAAGTTGCCAAATATCACAGCAAATTCGATCAAACGATTGCTGAGAAAAAAAAGCTAAACTGAATTTTAGCAGAAGGTTGGAATTATATGTATAAAAAGCTGTAGGAGCAGAAATCGTCAATATCGTGATGGAGGCAGAATTGTTTGTAGCCCAAAGAGTGGGTTGCATTTTAGTCAGACTTGCTGCTTTCTCTTGAATTACATGAGCAAAGCTAAACGACGCCGTTTGGGAGTAAATTTTGACAATTATCTTTGAACCCACGTGAAAAAAAAAGAAACCCTAGATTATTATTAGTAGGGATTTTGGATATATAAGTTCGTGGGCGCTTGTGAATTAGTAGTAGCTATATATGGTACTGTCTCTAGTGCTGGTTTCGTCTCTTCAATGGATCTGTCTTCAAAGGCGATGATAAGAGGAAGAGGAAAAAGAAGAATAGGAGGAGATGATTTTGTTATGACGGAGATTCCTTTGGAGATCCAGAGCGAGATATTGATTAGATTGCCTGCTAAATCGCTGATGAAGTTCAAGTGCGTCTCAAAGCTCTGGTTTTCTCTAATCCGTTCTCGATACTTAAGCAACCGTTATTATCTTACGGCCGCATCCACACCTCGTCTATACATGAGTTTTGTGGACCACGGCCACCGTGGTTATAAACTTCCCCGCGAATCTTTTCTGATATCATTATCATCTTCATCGTTTAGTAATAGTGATGTGTCTTTCGACCAAGATTTGATATTGCCAGGGATGGGAGGAGACAACATGGTTGCTCTTCGCGGCTTGATTTTATACATGGTTCGCAGAAAGGCGTGTCTCTATAATCCCGCCACCAGACAAAGCATTACCTTACCCGCCGTCAAATCCAAAATCTTTTCTCAAGAAGCATTTCGTAAGCATGTCTTCTACTTTTTCGGACACGATCCTGTTCTTGACGAATACAAAGTGATCTACAATGCTGTGATATGCTCTCAATTTTTTGAGAGGATAACCTCGGAGCATTGGGTCTTGGTACTCGAAGCCGGAGGTTCCTGGAAAAGAGTTGAGTTTAATGGACAACCTCATTGTCCTGCAAGACCAGGACTGTGCATCAATGGAGTTATATATTATTTGGCTTCCACTTCTACGTCTCGCAGTATCGTTGTTAGTTTTGATGTTAGGTCTCAAATGTTCAATACGTTCCAAGTGCCTCTTACGATGTCTGCACTACATAAAGAGATGGGTTTTATAGAGTATGGTGGAAAACCAGCTATTTTTGATCATAACCATCTTGTACCAATGGGTTTGGTGGACTTATGGGTCTTGGAAGATGGTGGAAGATGGTCGACTAAATCTCTGGTTTTGCAGCCTTGTCACATGCATCTAGTTGATAACAACACTAAATTGTTTGTTCATGGAACAACTCAAAACGGCGAGGTTATCTTGGCACCGCTTGGATTGATTTCCCCTTATTATATTCTCTATTATGATGTGCAAAAGAATGATTTGGGGAAGGTTATAATAAGAGGAATACCGGACAACTGGTATGGTAAGCTAAACAAGGTTTATAACACCTTGAATTTATATATGTGTATTATGGATAAGAGCAAAAGCATCATGCACTTGGAAACTAAGAAGACGACGCCATCACTTATTTTTTATCCTCCCTTTTAAGATTATCATTATCTACTTGTTTGTGCATTTAATAATAATACAATGGAACATAATTATTTTGTAATTCAAGTTAGCATATTTGAGTTATCTTTTGACACCCTTGTTTTCCCATGACTACATTCTCTATTATGATGTGCAAAAGAATGATTTGACAAAAATTAAAATCAGAGGCGGAACACTTGTTTGGTATAAACCTGACTTGAACGTACTTATGTATCAAAAGCTGTAAGAGCACAAATCGTCAATGTCGTGATGGAGGCACAATTGTTTGTAGCCCAAAGTGTTGGCTCCATTTCAAGTCAGACTTGATGCCTTTTCTTAATTTACATGAGAAAAGCTAAACGACGCCGTCTGAGAGTAAATTTGACAATCTTTTATCCGCTCTCGGTATGTTAGCAACCGTTATTATCTTACGGTCGCATCCACACCTCGTCTATTCATGAGTTTGTTTGACCACGGCCGCTGCCCGCTGTGGTAGACCCTGCGAGTCTTCACTGCTATCATTATCATCATCGTCTAGTAATAAAGCTAAGTCTTTCTACCCAGATTTGACCATGCCAGGGATTGGAGGATACAACATGGTTGCTCTTCGCGGCTTGATTTTATACATGGTTTGCAGAAATGCGTGTCTCTATAATGCGCCGTCAAATCCAAAATCTTTTCTCAAAAAGCGTTTCGTAAAACTATATCCACTACGTTTTCGGACACGATCCGGTTCTTGATCAATACAAATTAGTTGTCTGCACTCTGCAGTGTTGTGTTGTTGTCGAAAGATAGGGAGAGGGTGACATCTGAGTATTGGGTCTTCGTAGTACAAGCTGGAGGGTTTTGGAAAAAAGTTGAGTTTGATCAACCTCACTTCCCTAAATCAAAAGGACTGTGCATTGATGGAGTTTTATATAATCTGGCTCCCACTTGTATGTCTAGCATTATCGTTGTCAGTTTTGATATTAGGTCTGAAACTTAGAATGCCATTACTATCACACTTGTTTTTCTTCTCCCTTTAAGATTATCATTAATATATTAGGTTGGCTTCATGCTGCGCGCTTTTTTTTTTTTTTTTTTTTTTTTTTTTTTTTAACTTCTAAGCTAATAAGATTAATTTATCACTCTGCAATTGTTTTTGCCTTTAATTATTTATTGTACATTTGTTGAACCATTTATTCGGTAATTTAAATGTACATTTGTTAAAAAAGAAAAAAAAAATTACAAAAGTCGTCTTCTGTATATTTTGCGCACAACACCGAACGAACATGGATTTGCCGGATAAGCAACGTCGCCGCCACATCGCGGCCGAATTAATCCACAGCGCCGCCACCTCTATCTCGTCCATCGTTCCTCTCTACCCTCCCAAACCGAAGCCGTCTCGTGTATGCCTCCCACTTAGATTCTCGGTATCCGACGGTGTATCAGCGCTGGAATCGACGGTCAAGAGCGCATCTACCTCTTCATCTTCCTCTTCCGGCCTTAATTCAACGGTTAGGATATCATCTCTCAGCTCCGATGGGAAACGCGGTGGACCCGCCTTCGTCGGTCAGGTCTTCAGTATGTGTGACCTTACTGGCACTGGTCTAATGGCGGTTTCTACGCACTTCGATATTCCTTTCATCTCCAAGAGGTTATTTGACTCTTAATCCCTTGGTTCTCACTCCAATTTCACTTTCGATTTGACAATATATAATACCTTTGTGCCTTTCTTCGTATGATTTTTATTTTCTGCTGTTGTACAGAACACCCGAGTGGCTAAAGAAAATGTTTTCAACGATCACTAAGAAGAGCGAGAGGAATGGCCCTGTGTTCCGTTTTTTCATGGATCTTGGCGATGCAGGTTCAATGACAATTCCCTTTGTAAGCTTTTTAGCAATTTACAGCAAGAAGAAACTATGTTTGGCGATGCAGGTTCAATGACTCTAGATGCAACTGCTCGTATGTTCTCTAGGAAGCTGTTGATCCGGAATTGAACTAATATAATTTGCTTAGTTTTATACTTTCTGCATGATTGAGCTATGTTTTTTTCGGTCTGGATTGTCCTGTGACGTGATGTGTGTGTGTGTTTTCTCAGTTTCATATGTTAAAAAGCTAAACATTCCAAGCGGAGTGGTTGGAGCTTGTCGACTTGATTTGGCATATGAGCATTTCAAGGTATGCCTCCATGGGGAACTAACTAGCGTGTTGTCTCTGATATATATATATACATTTGAATGTAGGAGATACTGATTTTGATTTGTTTCATTTTGCTCAGGAGAAGCCTCACTTGTTTCAGTTTGTTCCAAACGAGAGACAGGTAGGAGATAAGTCAGTGTGTCATTGCATTTCTTCCTTCCCTTTATTGCTAGCTGAAATGATTATTTGATTTTCAGGTGAAGGCTGCCAACAAACTTCTCAAGTCAATGCCACATAATGGGAAAAACCAAAAGGTCGAGGGCGTTCCTGTTTTCGGTGCTCAAAACTTGGACATTGCTGTTGCAACCGGCGATGGGATTAAGTGGTAAGCTTTACTGATGGAAAACAATGTGAATTTGGTAGCACGTGTAATTAGTTGAGGCTCTTTCGTACCTGTGAAGTCAATTCTGTCCAGGTTTTTACTATCAGGACGCATGCTCTTAATGAAAAACAAAATACCAATTTTTGGAGTAAACTTTCAGCTTTTGGTTGATGGTTCCTCAATTCAAAGTGCTTGACTTGGCTGCTGTTTAATTTTACAGTTGGTGCAAGTGTTTGCTTGAAGCATTTATCAGTTGTATGGGATTGTTTTAAGTATCTAACGCTATCTACCTTTACCAGGTATACCCCGTATTTCTTTGATAAAACTGTTCTAGATAACATTCTTGAAGAGTCAGTGGATCAACATTTCCATACTCTAATCCAAACCCGGCACGTGCAACGACGACGGGATGTTGTTGATGACAGCTTAACTTCAGAGGTTATGGAGGAGATGGGAGACAGCATGCTAGAACCGCCAGAGGTACACTGGTTGATTCTTTTGATTGCTTGGTGCCTGTGGGTAGGCATTTCCGATTTAGAGAGAATGAAATTTAACTATGGTATTAGCAGATGAAAATATTGATCATGACTATTGTTGGGTTGGTTTTGGAAATTTCTACAAGTTTATGGGTTTTATTCTCTTGTGTTGATCAATTCAAATTGCAGGTTCAAGAAGCCATGGAAGAGATTGGGAGTTCCGGAATTCCTCTGAGTGTTGTGGCAAAGGCTGCAGAGATTCAGCTCCTATATGCCGTAGACAGAGTACTTTTAGGTAGCAGATGGTTTCGAAAAGCCACAGGCATCCAGCCAAAATTACCTTATTTGGTCGATTCTTTTGAAAGAAGGTATGCTCTGTGCATGCATATCTTTTCTTGATGCACATAGACCAGCATTTATTAAGTGCCTCAGCGCACTCGTTAATTCGCTTGTTTTTCTTTCTCTCGTTGCTCTCAGGAGTGCATTTTCCATCCAAAGAGCGTCAGGGTCAACAACTAGATGTATTGGTGATTCAGCAGATACTTCTGCATCACTGCTTAAAGGAGAAGAAGATAATCCAAGCGAAGACGAGAAAAGGCAGCAAAATCTCTGGTTTCCTTTTGGAGATTGGCTTAATCACTCTGGGCCGAAAAAAGAAGACGCTCAAAAGGGTTCATCAGATCAAAGGTACCCATTGTTCTCAAACAAAATGTTGATGCAGTGTAAAGATCTTTTTCTTAAAAGCACACAATTTTTTCTCTTGCGGTTTTCAGGGAAATGGAATCTAGAGAGAGGGAAATGCAGCAGAGTCCTTTCTTACCAAAGATAACAATGGTAGGGATTTCAACAGGAGAGGCTGCGCAGATGAGCAAGGCTAATCTGAAGAAAACAATGGAAGATCTAACGGAAGACTTGGAGCAGTCTGATGAAGGGAGTGATCATGGTTCTAAGCGTTATGACCCTCTAAAGATCCAAGAAAGAGATCCTCTGTTTGTTGCAAACGTTGGAGATTACCATTCTGGTTTGGCTAAAGCAGGTTCTGCTCGGTGGTCACGTCGTGGTGATGACCGGTAGTAACGACACACCTCTTAGCTCATAGACTGTTTCGTGTGAATTGCAACTTGTTATATGATAGAGAGTAAATGAATGTTTCTTTGTTGTTTTTTTTTTTTTTTTTAAACATGTAATGTATCTTTCATGAAAATTTATATTTTTACTAGTTATAAATATTTTGAACGTGTAAATGCAGTTTTTTCACCCATGGTCGTGTATAGCACGTGTATAGCATGCAGTTATGAAAAATGTTTGTAAATGCAGCGGATGGTTCATGAACTCCTAAAATAGTGATACAACTCAACAAAACTCATTGTATTCGTAGATGTTAGTAGTAATCTATTTTCAGTTTTTAAAAATACATGGTAAATTACAATTTATGAGAACTAAACGAGATATTAAAAATTAAAAATGGGCTAGACGACAAAAAACAATTAAAACATAAAAATGGGCTTCCTACTAATAGTCCAGTAGTGGCCCGTTTAGAGCCCTAAGAAAGCCTCGTGAATCAAAAAAGGACAATGAAATAACCAAAAATCTTAAACGTTTGCTTCTGCTGAGATTTCGAGCCTCGTAGTGATTAGATAGATCGGCGAGTTGAGGAGGAGGAGGAGGAGGAGGCGGAGTTGAGAAATTCTAATCTTCTGGAAACAAAAAAAACTCAAATACTTTTGGGGAGAGAGATCAAACCCCACCAAGATCTTTGTTTATTCTTCTTCTAATTGCGATCAATTCCTAAATCGGTGGGAGTTGTTGAAGAGCGGAAAACGGAATTATGAAGACGACGAAAGGAGGGAAAGTGATGAACCCTACTGATGCTTACCGCAAGCAGATTCGCAAGAGGGAAATCAAACGTGTAAGTTTGTGATTGTATTTTATCGAATTGGGGATAATTGTTCTTGTTCGCTGTATGAGTTTTAAGAGATTTCAGGTTAAATTGCTCTCTGTTTGATTTCGATTGGATTCATTTATTACTCTTTGCTGTTTATGATGTGTTTAGGAGATTTTAACACTGATTCATATAGAGGTTAACTTTTATCCCAAAATTAGACTTTTTTGTTGGTGAAATTCCTTGTGTTGTTTAGGCACTAGAGAAATTAATTTAAGAGTATGATTTGAATGCTCAGAATAGCGTTGTTCAAAAGTTGTCTCATTGTCTCAGCAAAGGTTATTGCTGTGTGTCGATTTCTGGGCTGTATACTTAACCTTCACCTCAATTTTGGTTCTTTTACAGAACAAGAAAGAGAGACAGAAGGTAAGAGAGGTGGGAATTTTGAAGAAGGATCCGGAACAAATCAAGGAGCAGATCAGGAAACTTGATATGTCAAGTAAGTCACTCTCTACTTTTAGTAAGATCTCATAGCTTATGCTCTGTGGTAACTGTTGAGGGTCTTCATCAACCCAATTACAAACATGGGGCTTTCCTGTTCCGTGTTTAATTTTGGCATATGAGTTTCTTGCGGATCTCTAAACCCAACAAGTTTATAGTTGTGTTCAGTAGCTAATCTCTATGCAACCTAATAGGTAATATTTTGATTTGGTGTAGAGGCTGAAGGTGCTTTGGACAAAGCGAGAAAACATAAAAAAAGACAGCTTGAAGATACTCTAAAGATGGTTGTGAAGAAGAGAAAGGTAAATTTCTGGTAGACTTAGGTTTTACACTTGAGCTTATAATTTGGCATCTCTTGTCTTGTTAATCTTTTTTATTTATATTCACAGGAATATGACGAGAAAAAGAAGGAGCAAGGAGAGGCCTCAACCTCTGTTATGTTCAGGTGATTGATCCTTCTATTTAAGCATTGACTGTTAAGATGTCCTCAGCTTTCTACTAGATGTAACCTGTTCTTCTCTTCTGTGCAGTCATCTACCTGCCCAACGAAGATTAACAGGAGAAGAGGATGAAAGATCAAAGGACTTGAAACCAGAGGTACTTATAGTTAGTTTTCTGTCTAGTCCCTGCTTCCTTCTGAAACGTCACTCACTTTTCTGCATATCATGACAGGACTCTGTTTATTATCACCCTACTTTGAACCCCACTGGTGCACCACCTCCCGGAAAGCCACCAATGTATAATTCATCGATAGGTACTCTCTTTTGTTAATGTTGGTTCATACAAAATCGAAACAGTCCTTTCTCTTACTTCCTATTTTTTATCTTACAAAAAAACACTTTTTTCAGGACCTAGAATCTCCTCTGATGGTGCTTCATCTAGTGGTGGTGCTGCACTGTCTTCTACTACCGAGCCAGAAGATTCCGCCTTAGTTGCTCCCCTGCCTCCACTTCCTCCTCTACCGGATGTGGATAATGCTTTATCAGCTTCTTTGCCGCTTCCACCTCCACCTCCTTTGCCACCAACTACAGGCCTTACTTTGCCACATGCACCATTCCCACCACCGCCTCCGGGCCCAGCACCTAGAGAGCAGGATTTGGTCCGTCCTCCACTTCCTCCACCTCCTCCACTTCCTCAATCTTCCCAACCGCCTCCTCCTGGTCTAAGTGGAAACGAAGGCGATGGTAGATTCCCTGAATCATCAAATCAAACCTTCTACGAGCACAAGGTAAAACCTCATTCTGTTTTCGGTAGCCATCTTAAATTGGTGCACTTGACGTTTTTGTGTGTGTGACTTTTTCCATCTCCATTTTGCAGAACGCTAATGTAACGTCCGTCCCTCCTCCCCCACCACCAACGAAGCCTCCAAGCAACGAATCTGAGAGTGGTCCATCAGAAGCTAACGCGACTAGTTTTCAAAACGCTAACTTCTCTAAGATGGTTGCACCACCACCACCACCACCTTTACATCAGCAACATCAATCAGCATTTGCAGGAGCTCCTGCTTCACTAAATAATTTTCAACATGATGTTTTTCTGCCTCCAGGAATGTTGCGTTTTCCACCTCCACCGCCTCCACACGATATGCATCCTCCTCTTCCGGGAATGCCTGGTGGTCATCTAATGCCGAGGCCACCGTATGGACCACCACCTGGACCGCCTCCTATGATGAGACCGCCACTTCCACCGGGACCACCACCGTCTAGTTTTCAAGACAGTCAAGCAATGATCAGACCATATGTACCAAACAAACCATCTTTTGTAAAATCCGCTGCTCCTACAGTTGTCAGGCGACCACTCGCTCATCACACACCTGAGCTTACATCCATGGTGAGTTATAGACATGAATTCACCTTTTTGCTTTATCTCCTGTGAATTCCACACATCGAATCAAGTGGTTCATTTGTTGTTATTTTTTAATCTGCAGGTCCCTGCCTCGGTTCGAGTGAGAAGAGAGTCAGCAACTGTGACCAAACCAAAGCCAAAGACATCGATAGCCACGAGCTTGAGTTTTACACCGAGAGCTATGGCTTCCACTGCACCAGTGAAGGTAGAGTCATCTGCAACTTCAAAGCCACCGAGCATTGATGATTCTTACTCAGCTTTCTTAGAAGACATGAAAGCTCTTGGAGCACTTGATGGATAGATTTGAATACTTGTGGTCTTTAAAACAGTGTTATTTATTTTATTTTTTTTGTTACTGTTGGATCGAATCTTGGACACGTAAAAATTGTTCTTTGAGGGTAGTACTCGGTGACGGCTTTGTCTCGAGTTTGGATTACTACATTGTTTGAAATCTTTAGCTTTGGTATAAATGCTAGAGCATTAACAATAACAAGTGAACACGTGGTTGAAAATCCTTAGCAAGTAAATTGAGAAACATAAATAAGGCCAATAATTGTTTTCAATTTCCTCTCTTTGAATGGTATTCTTGGAATTTAATGCGATGTGGAGTATATCTTTTAATGAATCTCGATTTCTTGTTATTTGTCATTTAAACCAGTGTCTTTTGACTCAGTTGCCACTGCGACAAAAAGATTACGAGATCATTTTAGAAGAAACCGATTATCCATAGATGTTTAAACACACGTACGGATGTTTAATCTGGATGATGTCGTGATGATGTAAGTTTTGTCTAGGTCAACAAAGACATCAGATAAGCGACAAAAAATTGGAAGTGGGTAATACGGAAATGGTCTGTTCGTGTATTCGATAAATTAAGTTAAAATTTTGTATCCTTTTGTCAAAAAGGAAAAAGCAAATTCTTATCTGCGTGCGATAGTGATACATATAATAAGATAGTGTGTGAATATAACCACATATTTTTAGATTACATTGTATGGAATATGTCCCAATACCTAACTCCATATATAAAAAAATATTAGTTTTTGTGTGCTTTCCATTTTGCATTTATCTCATTTATACATCTATATATGCATCTGAGAACGGATAATAGTAATACTATAGAATACGCTATATAAACGGATAAGCTGGTAAGTTTTTTTTTTCTTTTTAACTACATAATACAAAATGTAATTTATTTATATAAATGTGACTTGTTCTTTTCAACCCAAAAAAGAAGAAGATTTGTTTACTTTGGCAGCGCGCCGAACGGAGGAATCACTATGTGCAAATCCACATGGAAGCAACTACATCAATATTTACTAAAATCCAAGTGGTGAAGATTTTTTCTCAACAAACTCACAGATAAAATTTATAAAAACTTGCAAGTGTTTAGTTAGAGTCAAACCCCCTACAAAATATATAATATACAAAATGTTATATTGCAAGTTTGCAAATATTATACAATTTGTCCTATCATCTTAAGTCACGGACAAAATATATTTCTCTGTATCATTGTGTCCTGTTTAATAACCGTGGTTGATGAGTGCTTTGTAGTCCAATGATTTCATCACTGTTGATTGCGATAAATGATAGATTTCATGAGGATCACAGTAACATTGACATGTCAGCGTAAAAGTAAAGTGGAGTTTACTGATTGGTTGTCTTAAAAGCCAAGTCGAACTGTTTTACCTTCTAGAATATATTCATCATAATTCATAACCTAATGCTATACTACTATATGATAAACTGTAGACTATTTCAAAAGTCCAATGAGTTCATTAATGAGAAAAGAGTCCACGCCGTTGAATAAACTAAATTTTCATAAAGTAAGTGAGAAATGGGGAATGCAGCTAAGAGAAAATGTCGAGAAGGAGATCGACTAGATTAATTTGCATTATTATTTTTTTTTGCTCGTGGTCAAAAGTTGAAAACTACTTTAATTTTACCCCCCAACTATACCTTTGACATGGCTTCGATTTTGAATTTATTCCACCAATTCTATGTATTGAAGTCTTGCTATCTTATTATAGTATAACCATGTAAGTAAAAAGAAAAGAAAAAACTGATCCCTTAAATATAAAAGTTTGTGGTCCATGATTTAATCTGCTCCGACATGGCCCGCTTTGATATGTAGACTATAGCTATAGCTTTGTATGGCTCTAAGCTAACGATGGATCCAAAAGTGTATACTATTCGTCTATTCGTAGTGGGTTGTTCAAATCGTCTTTGATATTTGTTAATCTTACTTTTAAAGCTTTTAGTAGGCTTGCATATAGTGTATCTGACCTACTAATAAGAATGTAAAGTTTATTTATAAATCTGAGAGTTTTTGTCAGACGAGGAGGAACTTGCAAACTTGATCTACTACTTGGCTCAATAAGTTTCGTTATGATGGTTGTTTAAAACAATATAGAATGTTCAAATTTTTTGTTCGGACGATTATCACTATATATATTTAAGTATGACAATATTAGTCCGGTGATCATATCCTACATAGTGAAAATCACTCAACAATGTATCATTGGACGCTAAAGCGCTATTGCTTTAATTTTCACCTTTTTTGTTCGTCGATTCTTGTGATAACTAAGAAGCGCAGTGTTGGAGGGGTTCTGTAATCGTGTAGACGTACGATTTTTAGGACACAGAAAGTAAAAATACTGCTTCTTCTATGAAATAGTTTTTTTTATGCAATAACCTTGTAAAGCGGGTGAGAACAGGGAAAAGCGGAGCAACATAATTGAAGGTAAAGATGTAAAATGTTCACACGGACGATTAAATTGACTGAATGTCCAGGTTAGGTAAATCCCAAAATAATCCATCTTCTACAAAACGAAAACATTTACGTTGAGTTTTTCTTTTCTTTTTTTTGTCAGATGGGAATTTTCATGTGGTGAAACAAAATTTGAATACAAACGGCTAGTCAATTATAATCAACGGACTAATCATCTGGTTTATTGGTTAAGTTCTGGATTCAGGGATGGTTTAGTGATTGAACATTTACGATCATATTGCTTGCATATATCAATAGTTTGTCTGAAGCTAAATCATCATATATTATCCGACTAAATTAAAAAGAGCTGACGACTAACTATTTTCAACTCTGTTCGCTGATTCGATGATATATACAAACTAAATATATAAAAACCAAAGCAGACCCCGTTAAGTTTATGAGTAATCCTCCATCTAGTTATGCGAAAAGCATCCATCTTCCACTAACCTTCTCTCTGATTAGTTTCATCATCATATAAATAAAGTTATTAAATTCGGAAACTGATGTCACATTACGTTTTCTTAGAAGATAAAAAGAAGTTCGAAAATTTTGCTAAAATCAAACTTCCAGAACAGGGTTGACAAGTTTTGTATATCCAATCATATTTTATATCTGAGATAGACAAATTAGCGTAACCGTTTCACCCTATCCTAGAATTTATTCATTTCTCTCTTAAAGATTTATTTATATTTTTTGACAGAAAATTCAACGTCTATTTCGTGTTTAGACAATATAGACACCACTATCTTCCAACCTCCTAGAAAATATATATACAACACGTATGTATATATAACCTTGAGTCTCTTTGTGAGAGAGAGAGAAAGAGAATTGTGTTGTTGCATAGCTCAATGATGATGACAAAGACGAATCATGCCATCGCTATTTTCTTCCATCTCTGTTTCCTTCTTCTGCTTCTGCCCTCTCCAACAACGTCTAATCCTCTTTGCTCAGATTCAAGTAAGCTATTATTATACCAAACTGTTCTGTTCTGTTCTCGTGTCGTTTTGAGTTAAAGTGTGCTCGTGCTCATGTCGTTTTGAGTTTTCCTCTTTTTGTCAGAGACTCAAGTCAACAGCAACGTGACTCTTCAGTTCTGCGAATCCTACTCAGGACGAACTTGCTGCAGTTCCAAAAATGATCTTGAATTGAAAAATCGCTTCAACTCCATGAACATCTCTGATTCAAATTGTTCTTCCCTTCTCAAATCCATTCTCTGTTCTGTAAGTCCCCACCCATCCAATTTCCTCAGTGAATCAAGAAAAGGATCGATCTTTCGCTTGAATTCAAGATTCTCAGAAACCATATCTCAAATCTCGCAATAGTATGATCTGTTTTGAAGCTACTGATTCTATAATCTCATGGCGTTTCTTTGTTTCCCTCAGAAATGTGATCAATTCTCAGGACGATTTTTCGGCGATGAAAATTCTCCGATTCCGATTCTCTGCAACTCAACTTCTAAAGATTTATGCTCAAAGCTATGGGATTCATGTCAGAACATCTCCATTGTCTCTTCTCCATTCAGTCCCACTCTACTAGGCGGTGCTTCTTCGCCTTCAACATCCTCAAATTCATCGACCTTAACCGATCTCTGGAAATCCCAAACCGAATTCTGTACCGCCTTTGGTGGTGGACCATCCGAAACCAACAACAGCAGCATAACCAAATGCTTCAATGGTAAACCGGTTAACCAAGGGAATGATACCGGTGATGTAAAGCCACCTAAAGGGGTATGTCTTGAGAAGATAGGAACCGGGTCTTACCTCAACATGGTGGCTCACCCTGACGGCTCGAACCGGGCCTTCTTCTCTAACCAACCGGGCAAAATCTGGTTAGGTACAATACCGGATCAGGATTCAGGTGAACCGATGGAGATCGACGAATCGACTCCATTTGTTGACATAACCGATCAAGTCAGCTTCGATACGCAGTTTGGTATGATGGGGATGGCGTTTCATCCTAAATTCGCAGAGAACGGAAGGTTTTTCGCGTCGTTTAACTGCGATAAAGTCAAGTCTCCTGGATGCTCTGGTCGTTGTGCTTGCAATTCTGATGTGAACTGTGATCCTTCTAAGCTTCCTAAAGACGACGGCGCGCAGCCTTGTCGTTATCAGACCGTTGTGGCTGAATACACCGCCAACGGCACTTCCTCGAGCCCTTCAACGGTAAGTTTGAAAAAGAAAAAGATTCCAAGATATTTTGATTTCAATCAAGATATATATATATATATGAGTTTCTTGGAGATCAAGATTCTGATCAAGAATGTTGGGTTTTCTTGTCTTGTGTAGGCAAAGACTGGTAAGGCATCTGAAGTTAGGAGGATTTTTACAATGGGACTTCCGTATTCGTCGTCTCACGGTGGACAGATTCTGTTTGGGCCTGACGGGTATTTGTATCTCATGACGGGTGATGGAGGAGGAGTTTCAGATACTCACAACTTTGCACAGAACAAGAAGTCTTTGCTTGGCAAAATCTTGAGGCTTGATGTTGATGTAATGCCAAGCGTATCTGATATCTCTCAGCTTGGTTTATGGGGAAACTACTCTATCCCAAAGAACAATCCTTTCCAAGGCATTGAAGATCAGCAGCCTGAGATTTGGGCTTTAGGTCTGAGAAATCCGTGGCGTTGCAGCTTCGATATCGAAAGACCGGACTACTTCTTGTGCGCAGACGTTGGAAAGGTTTGTTTTTATTTTTTCTTATGGTTTTGAGCATCTAATGATGCAGAGTTTCTTACAGAAAGATTGTTTGTTTGTGTTGAAAATGTAAACAG
Source organism: Noccaea bulbosa (assembly GCA_900406535.1). Taxonomy (NCBI): domain Eukaryota; kingdom Viridiplantae; phylum Streptophyta; class Magnoliopsida; order Brassicales; family Brassicaceae; genus Noccaea; species Noccaea bulbosa. The sequence continues at coordinate 16,047 of OVBJ01002390.1, forward strand.
GATACGTATGAAGAAGTCGATATCATAACAAAGGGTGGAAACTATGGCTGGAGAATCTACGAAGGACCTTACGTTTTCTCTCCGTTATCGCCTTTCGGAGAGAATGTTTCTGCGGTTTCTAACTTGACATTCCCGATTCTCGGTTACAATCACTCTGAAGTTAACAAACATGAAGGATCTGCTTCCATCATTGGAGGTTACTTCTATCGTTCCAACACTGATCCTTGCTCTTATGGAACGTAAGTCAAACACTTACTTAACTCTATGATCAACCTAAACCCTAAAACACTAAATCCTCAAACCCTTTTATTTCAGCTACTTGTATGCAGATCTCTACGCAAACGCGATGTGGGCAGCGATAGAATCACCAGAAGATAGCGGAAACTTCACGAAGTCTCAAATACCGTTTAAATGCAGCGAGAATTCACCGGTGAAGTGCACGGCAGCTCCAGGAGGAGCTGACTCAGGACCTGCACTTGGTTACATCTACTCTTTCGGACAAGACAATAACAAAGACATACATTTGCTCACGAGCTCTGGTGTGTACCGAATTGTTCGTCCTAGTCGATGTAAACTTGCTTGCTCCAAGGAAACCACCACTTCTTCTACCGGAAAACAGAGCCCTGCTGGTGCTGCTCCTTCTCCGATGCCTCTACCTTCTTCTGCAAGAAATATCTGTTTCTCTATGTTTATGTCAATGTTGTTGTTGTCGTGGATGTGTTTAATGGACTAACAATGCTGATTTGTTATTGTTTCAAAACTCTGTTTTGTTTACAGTTCTTCTGGATGTTGTTCAAAAACAATTTTATGATTGCTTATATTAGAAGGAAGAAAGCACGTAAAGATCAATCCAAAATGTAAAACCCCATAATATATATGGACCCAAGTTGCAAGCAATCAGCACATGAGAATCTTGAAATGACTCTAACCAGAGATGATCTTGGGCTGAAGAGCTGTTTCCATTCCAAAACATTCTCAGACCCAAATTGTTCTTCTCTTTACTCCAATTCAAATTTGAAAGTATTTAGGAAATTTGTTTCGCCATAGAACTGAACATTTGCTTTGGTTTAAATCTTAATTAAAGCAAAAAAAAAAAAAAAAAAAAAGTTGTTTTCAANTCTTCAACTTAGCATGTGAGACTTGTTTTGGAAAATATGTGTAACATGTTTGAGCATTCCCCTTATCTATGTCAACATTACATTTAACTTTTTATCCAAGAAAGCTCGGTGTTTTGCTGTGAGTTGTGACTTGGGGTTAATTACATATTCTATAGATTTTGTTGTCCTTTGAAGTTCAAGCGTTTGAATCTCCGGAAAGGTTTAAACTTGAAGAGGAGACACCAAGATTACTTGATCAAATTCAGAGAATCACCTAATCAACTGAATGTCTGGCGAGCGAGTCGATTGAGGCGGAGAGGCGAGCCTGCGCAGTTGTAAGAGAAGTGTTGGGGTTAACGGTGGAGAAAATTAAGGACTTTGATTTACCATTTGACACATTTCAGGAACGAGTTTGGTTTACAAAACAAGTTAAGATCATTGATAGTGACATCCAGAGCTATTCTATGTGAGTATAAAAGGAACTAGAGACTCTGTGTTTCTCGTCGAAGCATATAATGACAGTGGTGATATATCGGCGATCAGAGAACGTTTGTTAGATCTTGTTCAAGAAGGAAAGAGACTTATAAGTAGACATGATGATAACAGTGATGGAGACATCAGTGATCTAGATGATGAATATGAAGATGAGTTTGAGAATTTGTTTGATTCAGAAGATTCAGGTGTGGAATATCATTTTGATGAAGAAGATGATGACGAGGCATGGGTTAGTAGTGGTGAAAAGTAACAGTGATGTTATTCCTGGTGACTTATAATCCATATTACCGCAACCGGGCCAGCCCTAACAACGGGCAAAGAGGCAATGGTACGGTAGACTTAGGTTTATCGGGGAGGCTTATATATAAGGTTCATAAGGTTGTAATTACTTTATCACACGAGTTAATAAGAAACCCTAGAACGGGTGTATTCGCCTCAAATCTTCTTCTTTCTCTTTCTCTTTTTCGACCTTGATTCACAACAAGTGATGAATCAAAAAGTGTTATTGAATCATGGCGATGGACAATCGACTTTTGGTATCAGAGTTTCTAGAGCAAAACAATCGATGCCGTTTTCGGGCTAAAATAAACAAATTTTACGTGGGTTCCAAGATATTAGACTAGATTTTTTTTGTTGTTGTTGGGTGTGCGCGCGGTTGATATGTATGGTTTTTATGCAATCATAGCATGTATTTCATATAGTCTTA
>OVBJ01002391.1:0-18334 GCA_900406535.1 Noccaea bulbosa
GACTAAATAGGATTTAATCAAAATTTGATTTGGTCTGGTTTAATTTAAAATCGAAAAGTCTGTGGCCAATATAAAATAAATCTGTGTTTAAAGGAAAACAAACTTATCAAGTAAATCTGTAGATTAAAGAAACAAATCTATGAAAAACCAATAAGTTTATCAAAATTAGTTATAAATCTATGGACAAAGGAAAAGTAAGTCTATGGAATCTAGATAAGTCTATCAAAATTAAGTAAGTCAATGTCCAAAGAAATTTTTATCTATAAAAACTAACTAAGACTATGAAAATTAACTAAGAAACTAACTAAATCTATGAAAATTAACTAAGTTTGTGACCAAAAGAAATTTAATCTGTGTAAACTAAATAAGTCTATCAAAATTAAATAAGTCTGTGCCTAAATAAAATTAAATCTATAGAAATTTAATAAGTCTATAAAAATTAAGCAAGTCTATGGCTAAACAATACAAAAAATCTATGAATCCGTAATTAAGTCTGTTAAAATTAAAAAAAATCTGTGGATACACAATGATAAGTCTATTAAAAAATAAGTCTATGTTGTCTTTATAATAAGTCTGTCATTTTGTAAAAAAAAAATTAATAATGGCATTTCTGTAATTTGAATTTTTTGTTAACAAAGAATTTGAGAGCAAAATAGACATAAAAAACACATTAATAAAAAAAAAAAATTAAGAGCTATTCTAGCAATTAAACTATCAATTAGGGCTAAACTAACTTTTTCCCATTTTATTTTGTTGTGTGGATCTTTATTAAATAAAAAATAACCCATAAAACCAAAAATAAAAACAGAGAATTAAATGCCAAATGCAAACACAATCATTAACATTCAATGGTTATTCAATCGACAATTCAAAGGCAAAAGCATAACAAAACCAACCTCATGTTATATAGTTGAATCTCTTGATCCTTCTATTTCCGAGCTACTCGCCTTATTGGTATCTTCTGTGGTACCTTCGTATTCTAAATAACCTCTTAGCCAATTCCTAGTGCATAATAGAGCCTGCAGATTTTTGGGAAGCAACCGGTTTGGCGTCAAAACACGAGCTCCGATGCTAAAAGCTGATTCCGATGCTACAGCAGTGATAGGAATGGTTAGCAAATCGCTTGCCATATCAGCTAAACCACTAAACCCAGATCTGTCTCATTGATATGAAACAAAAACCTTAGCTCACTTAAGCTCAATGAATTTCAAAAACCCATAACAATCTCAAATTCTCAATGATATGAAACAAAACCAACATCTTAAAGGCAGTAATCCCCAAATCCAATTAAACCCAATTCAACAAAACTAAAAAATCTTAAATCACTTGAAAACCCAATTAAAAAACTCACTTGAATGATCTGTTGATTGCCGAGCTTCCGAGAGATGATATCGACAGAGTAAAGAGAGATGATCTCGATTCTCGTTGGATTCACCGTCAAACCATCATCGATGGATCTCAGTTCATGTTGGATTCACTGAAAGCGGTGAAAGCGGTGGAAACAAGAAGAAACTTCGATTGCAAGTGTATAAAGTTCAGAAAAAAAAAGAATAAACGGGCTACCCGGATTTTAAAAATATAAGCCCTTTAGTAATTGGGCTTAATTGGGTGCACCCATTTGTAATTTGGTTCTTTTAAACGGGTTTGGGTATAAAAAAGTTATGCATGGCCCGTTTATACCCACGGGCTTTAAGCCCATATTAACAATACTAGCTGCATCGTTTAAAACTTGAATTTAAGGCTTTCTCCACTAAACCGGCCCAAAACAACGACTTAAATTGAACCGACTCGATTTCTTAATGACTGGTATCGTTCAACACCACTCGCCAAGGCCAACTAAACCGGACGAAATCAAATCAAACCGAGATTGATTCGTCAAACCGGTGTCGACCAACACCCTCAACTGTCCAAACCGATAATTTGGTTCACGGGTGTTACAGTTTTACTATCTCTTTTCTACCCCCTGTATTTCCAAAATTAAATTGAATGGAAAAGCATAGTTTGCAGTCGCTGACACTCAGAAAATTTAGACATTATATATTTTCAAAAATGTAATATACAGTAAAAACTAAAAAGTGGTAATAATGAAAAAGGAAAGCAAAACAAAAAAAAGGCAACTCATACCAACCAGGGCACTGAAATAGAAGACATTTAGTTTCATGCTTACCCAACATGACGGAATATCGTATCCGTGTGGCTCTGACTAACATGTACCAACCAACGAGCTTGATCGAACTTCTGACCGGCCCATTTGACATGTTTATTGAGATTCGAGACACCAGACCAAAAAAAAAAAAAAAAAAACCATCTTCTTCCCTTTTCACCAACCACAAAAAAAAAAAAAAACGCTTTTTAAAAATACAAATATTAGAAAGAACTTTGGTGACTCTGACTCTCTGCAAAGCTCAATCCTTTGGTTTGAGTGACTGAAACTTTTACGTCCACTTGAAAGTTTTATTCTTTTTGGATTTTATCTGATCACTTGTTTGTGTCTCTGAATCTCTCCCGTGAACTCGCATCTGGATTTGTTTTGTTTTTCTTTATTTTATTTTATTGGACAAGCTTTCTGAGATCCACTCGAATATCATCGATTGGCTTCTCTCCAATCAAACCCCTGGTAAGCAAAAAATATCTAATCACTTTCAGTTCAATTCTCGATCTGGTTTCATTCCTTGTCTTCTAAAATGTTCCAAATTGACGATATTGGGATTGCATTTGAGCTCTGAAGGATCAAAAGATTCAAACTTTTCTCATAGAGAATCCATTTTCCCGAGGAAGAAAATTAGATCTTTGTAGAATCTGAGTTCCCATAGATTTTCGGGTATTTTAAAAATCTTCTCACATTTGTTCCTCAATCCTCAGATTTGGGAATTTTTGGATTGCAATAGAGTTCTGAGAATCACAATAATCCAACTTTCTGGGGGAAACACAAAAAAATCCATTTTTCTGAGTAAAACTGTTAGAATCTTCTAACAAGGTTCTGTTTACACCGAACTTATTCAAGTGGTTTAGGTCAAAAGTTAATCCCAAGTATTCTTTAGTGACAAAAAGTTCTGATATTGATGGTTGGTTTTGAGAAATTTGGTTAATTGAAGTGGTTAGCTAAAAAAATGTAATCTTGAAGAAGAAAAGTTTTCATTTTGGTTGATTCTGAGAACTTTGATTTGTGTTTCTTAGAAATGGCGGATGCGGCAAAGGATTTAGCGTCAGGGACAGTTGGAGGAGCTGCGCAGCTAATCGTAGGTCATCCATTTGACACAATCAAAGTCAAACTACAGAGCCAACCGACTCCAACACCGGGCCAACCACCAAGATACACAGGCGCAATCGATGCGGTTAAACAGACTCTTGCTGCTGAAGGGCCTAAAGGTTTGTACAAAGGTATGGGAGCTCCTCTTGCAACCGTCGCTGCCTTCAACGCGCTCCTCTTCACCGTCAGAGGTCAGATGGAAGGCCTTCTTAGGTCTGAACCCGGAGTTCCTTTGACCATTGCTCAGCAGTTCGTGTGCGGCGCTGGCGCTGGTTTCGCTGTTTCGTTCCTTGCTTGTCCCACCGAGTTGATCAAATGCAGGTCAGGTTCTTATGATAACTACTTGCAAAGGATTCGAGATTGGATGTGTGTGTGTGTTACATTCTTAATTTACTATTCTTGATTTACTATCAGGTTGCAGTTGATTAGAGAAGTGAAAACAGAGCTAAAAGATTGTATCTTTGTGTGTGTTACATTCTTGTTTTCCTATTCTTGATTTACTATCAGGTTGCAAGTTGATTAGAGAAGTGAAAACAGAGTTAAAAGATTGTATCTTTGTGTGTGTTACGTTCTTGTTTTACCACCAGGTTGCTAGTTAATTAGAGAAGTGAAAACAGAGCTAAAAGATTGTATCTTTGTGTGTGTTACGTTCTTGTTATACTATTCTTCATTTACAATCAGGTTGCAAGTTGATTAAGGAAGTGAAAACAGAGCTAGAAGATTGTATCTTTGTGTGCAATTTCTGATTTACTATCAGGTTTCAAGTTCATTAGAGAAGTGAAAACAGAGCTAAAAGATTGTATCTTTGTTTGTGTTACATTCTTGTTTCACTATCAGGTTGCAAGCACAAGGTGGGGCATTAGCAGCAGGAAGCTCGACGACAGGCTCAGTGGTTGCAGCGGTGAAATACGGTGGACCGATGGATGTAGCACGTCATGTACTGCGATCAGAAGGCGGAGCAAGAGGTCTGTTCAAAGGTCTAGTGCCGACATTTGCCCGTGAAGTACCGGGAAACGCGATGATGTTTGCAGCCTACGAAGGTTTCAAGCGGTTCTTAGCTGGTGGTTCGGACACTTCAAGCTTGGGACAAGGATCACTGATCATGGCTGGTGGAGTCGCTGGAGCTTCTTTTTGGGGGATTGTGTATCCGACTGATGTGGTGAAGAGTGTTCTTCAAGTTGATGATTATAAGAACCCTAAGTACTCTGGTTCGATGGATGCTTTTAGGAAGATTCTGAAAGCTGAAGGAGTTAAAGGTTTGTATAAAGGGTTTGGTCCAGCCATGGCTAGGAGTGTTCCTGCTAATGCTGCTTGTTTCTTGGCTTATGAGATGACAAGGTCAAGCTTGGGTTAAACCGGTTTGGTTTGTTCTTAATTGTGGATGTTTCATTGATTAAATCTTTCCGTTTTTACATGTTTCTTTTTAAAATTTTCAGCGAAATTACAGTTTATTTCTGAGACTCAAAAACTTATAAGTCGTAATTGGTAACACAATTCAAATTCCTACTGCATGAAAAATGAGATGTATTAAAATGTGTTAGAATTTGAGTTAGCAATTATCTTTTTCTTTTTTAATCTCACATTTTTTAATTATTTTCTAATTATTTTTGCTTTTTAAAAAAAAATGTCATTCTAATTTTATACTTCCACCAATTCATGAAAATGTCCCTTAATACATTATATTAGTATACATTAAACTATATATTATATTAATGTTTTGATTAATACCATTGCTAAAACATGTATTCCTAGAAATTTATGTCCTATCTTTATTATTATATTAATTGAGAAATATATTGTAATGATTTGATACAATAATAAGAGAGAAAAAACTATTTGGATTTAGTGAAAAAAAAAAAAACTGTTTGGATACAAGAATAATAATCTAAAACAAACCGACAAATGGTTCAGTCAAACCAGAAATTGAATCTGTTAATTGATCGGGTTAGGAACCAAAACAAAACTAAATCTATCTATCTATATATATATAAAGTTAAACCTATTCTTTTCTTATGATTCTACCTCAGCAAACTTATATTATAATATTGTGACACATCATCAATTGATTTATCTATTTGAATTTATTTCTTTGATTTATTATACATTTTTTTACATTTTAATTATTTATGATCTATTCATTAATATGATCATTAATTGATACAATAGTTTTACCAAGAATTTGAAAAGTCATTTTTATATAAAAGAAAACTTATGTATTGATTTACAAAAACTATTATTTAGAAATTTTAGACTTGTCAGATTTGATCATATAGTTTATAATATTTATCTTAAAAAAATACATCAACTCAATATATTATAGAAAAAACATTAATTTAAAAAATATTTTGGGATGAAATGAGACAAGATCGAACAGGAGAGGACGGGAATAAAGAAAACTGGCAGAATTGTGCGTACCTCTTATTATATTTAAAGCCAGAAAGAGACATAAGGAATGAGATGAGACGGGACAGAAAGAACGGGACAGGACGAGAAAAAACATAATGTAACGGGATGGGAGAATATGATAATTTTGTCTGACCTTAATTATATTTAACTAATATGTGTATGAAAAATTTAAAATAAAAAAAAAAAAAAAATACGAAATTTAATTTCTTCTAACCAAGTTAGTAATAACAACATAAAATTATGTGCGAAACGGGACAGGATATGAAGAAACGAGAAGGGAAAAAACAAAAGGTAATAAGACGGGACGGGAAGGAACATAACAGAAGGGGAAGAAACAGAAATGGAACATGACAGAACATGACGAAATTGGATGAAACGGGACAGGACGGACAAAACGGGGTGACAATGAATGAGACAAGACGTGATGGGACGAGAAAAGACGAGAAGGAACAGGACGGGACATAACAAAATGAGATGGAAAAGGATGGAACAAACATAATGGGAAGGAACAAGAAAGAACGAGAAGGGAGGAAACATAACAAGACTTAAGCCCACAATTTTTATTTAATTACTATGCGTATGATATTTTTGAAAAACAAAATTAAATTACAAAACTTATATCTTCGAAACTTGATATCGTCAGTTATAACAATGTAAAATTCCGCGCGAAGCGCGGATCATTTTCTAGTTGAAAAAATAAAAATGTAACAATGCAGTCAAATCATTTTTTTGGAGTCGACAAAAGACGCGTTCGCCCTAATATTCTCTCCCAGGCCCAACTCCCAAGACAGCCGCTTAGCTTCTCCCACCACCGTTTTTTGCCCGATCTCAGGATGTCTCTCCTCCACCTGAGAGTATTTACCTGAGATCGGAGCTCCCCACCTCTTTCCCGGACTCCTTTTGGAGTTTTCGATGTCCTTTTTGTTTCTTTTTCCGCTAGTGATGCGGTTTATGGCGAGATCTTTACAATTGTCTTTTGTTCTTGGTCTCTTGATTCTCGGTGACTCTCTCTCTCCGGTGGATGAATCGATCGGATCTAGGAAGCTTTTGAGGTCGGAGCTTTCGTTTCTCTCGTTCACCGCGCCGGAGTGGCATGACAGTTCACCGACTTTCTCTCACCTCTCGGTGAGTCACCTTACGGCTTCGCCGTATCTTCCTCCTAAACCTCTGGACCCACCGGATCTGCTTTCCTCTCGATATTATTTATCGATGCAGTCGTTCGTTCATCTTCTGCGGCATGAAAATCCTTATTCTAATCACTTATCTTCTACGAGGTTGGAGTGCTATGTGGAGTCTTCATTGACGAGGCTAGCCAGAGATCTTGCTTCCACCGAACACGTTATCGCTGTGGGATGCTGCTCCGATGGTGATTTTCGAAGGATGGCCGTCACTGTGGCTTCTGACCCTGGCGGCAAATCGACATGGGCCGTAGAGCCCATTATGCAAATTAGGGTTAGTCGCCTCATTTCCTTTTCTGGGCTTTGGCCTTTTAAACTTCCTGGGCTGGGCCCTTGTATCATTCCTAGGCTGGACCCTTGTATCATTGGACCCTTGTATCATTCCTGGGCTGAGCCCTTGTAACTTCTCATGTGCTTCAAGGGATGCTGCTCTCGATTCTACACTCCAGAGTTATGCTGATTTTGCTAAGGAGAGAATCCTATCATTTTCCTCTCATCTTTGGGAGAGAATATTATCACTTTCCTCCCTTTTTGGAAAGGGATTCTTGTCAAGCCTTTGCTACTTTCCGGATTTAATGCCGGTAAATCTTGCCATTTCTTCTATCGATTTGTTACTTTGTGTAGCACCCAAATTCGTTTCGACGAACTTTGAAGATGAAGATTGGATATTAAAGTCACCTGGCCAAGTGACTACACTTCGATCTCTCGGCACTGCCGTTATGGTCTCATTGATGCAAGCCAGACTTGTCTCCATTTTGCTATCAAATTATCTTAAAGATCTTTATGGTCTAATGTTATTTGTTGTTATGTTTTGCTTTAATTGTCTAAGAGGATGGTTTATTCCTTCTGTTTGTTGTAAAATGGCAGTTTAAGTTTAATGAAAAAGTTGTGAACAAACAAAAAAACAATGCAGTCAAATCAGAAATCAAATATGTTAATTGATCTGGTCAAATAACAATGGTCGATTAAGTCATGTTTGTTTCTAAGATTTTGGTGGGATTATCTTGGAGAAATTCCTATGTCTACTTGAATGGACATATGGTAACTTGGAAAGCAAGATATGCATCTTGCATATCAACTATTGTGGGTCATTAAAGTCCTTCCATCCCGTGAAACCCGTAGAGCGCATCTAGTTTCATCATAGCTTTCAAAGTCAAATCAGATTCATTAGGTCCATAAAACCCGTTGTACATGTTCTGTGTAGTCGATCTCCAACACTCAGTGGCGGAGCTACATACAACAAGATGGGGGCAAATGAACCCAACGAAATTTTGAACATTGGTGTATATTATTAAAGCCCAATAATTATGCCCCCACTCATAAAATAATTTTTGCCCATTACTTATAAACTGATTGGAAAATTATGAAATTGGATTTAAAAAAAAAAAAAACTATTACAAATAAGATAAATAAAACATATTTCTAAATTCAAGCCCAAATAATACTATTATTTAGCCCATTATGTTATTAACAATTAACAAAACCTAATTAATAGAAACTTCTTTTCAAGACATTACATTTACACCCAATTTGTCACGTTCACGAGAGTCTCACGACGTTAGAGAAGACACTTTGAGTAACTGAGTTTCAACTTTCATCATTCATTCATCTATTCGTATTAATCAATTGGTGAGATTTTTTTATCAGTTTTCTCTTATCTGTTTATTTTAATTTAGATTTCAATCTAATTAGTATTCTAACTATAATTTTTATCAGATCAATGGAAAGGTTTTATAAAAGACAATCTGCTTCAACATCTGAAACTGAGATCATTTTGAATGGTTTGCCACGTGATCCTGCAAAAAGAAGGAAGATTATGGAATATCATCCAAATCAAAGAGATAAAGTAAGACTCAGATACCTAGCTGAAGGTCCTTGTAAGCCTCCTTATGGTCATCCCTTTCCAAAAAAGATGATAGGAAAATCACTGAGAAGATTTAATCCAGATTGGTTTAAGGATTACGGTAATTGGCTTGAATATAGCGTATCGACACACAAAGCTTTTTGTTTGTGTTGTTACTTGTTTAGAGATGATATTCAGAAACAAGGTGGGAATGATGTGTTTGTGACAGAAGGCTTTTCTAGTTGGAATAAAACTGAGAGATTAGCTTCTCATGTGGGTGCTCTGAATAGCTTTCACAATATTGCTGTCAAAAAGTGTGATTCTTTATTGAAGCAAGACCAGTCTATCGCTCAAGCTTTTTATAAGCATGATGATGTGGTGAAAAATGAGTATCGTATACGGTTAAATGCTTCAGTTGATGCTTCAAGATATTTGCTGCGACAAGGACTACCTTTTCGTGCTCATGATGAGTCAGAAGATTCTGCCAATAAAGGAAATTTTTTACAACTCGTGAAGTATACGGCAGAACAAAACGAGGCTGTAAATAAGGTTTTTTGGAGAATGCTCCTAAAAATAACCAGATGACTTCTCCACCAATTCAGAAAGATGTTGTCCATTGTTTTGCAGAAGAAGTTGTGAAATCTGTTATTGAAGAAATTGATCATGGCGTATTTGGTCTATTGGTGGATGAATCTGCAGATGTTTCTTACAAAGAACAAATGGCAGTTGTTTTCCGATTCGTCGATAGGGCTGGAACCATCAAAGAAAGATTCATTGGTGTTGTTCATGTAAAAGAAACCTCTTCTTTGTCACTCAAGCTAGCTATTGATGATTTGTTTGCAAAGTATGGATTGAGCTTGAAAAATGTAAGAGGTCAAGGTTATGATGGAGCGAGTAACATGAAGGGTGAATTTAATGGCCTTCGATCTTTGATTTCAAGGGAAAACAGTTCAAGCTATTATGTTCATTGTTTTTCTCATCAACTTCAGTTGGTTGTAGTGGCAGTTGCGAAGAAACATTTTGAAGTTGGTGACTTTTTTTATATGATTTCTACATTGCTGAATGTGGTTGGTGCTTCTTGCAAACGGAAAGACGTGCTTCGAGAAGAATACAGAAAAGATATTATCAAAGGAGTTAGTGATGGTGAAATTAACACTGGAAAAAGGAAGAATCAAGGGCGTACTCTTCCAAGGCCAGCAAATACTCGTTGGGGATCTCATCATAAGACACTGTTGCGCTTAGTGGAATTATTTTCAATAGTTATCAAGGTGCTTGAGTATATCCAAAAGGAAGGCAAGGACGACTCGAAGAAACGTCAAGCCTATGGTCTTCTGAATTATTTTTGTACCTTTGATTGTGTGTTCTATATGCAGTTGATGTTGCTTATTTTGGGGCTCACTCAGAATTTATCCATGGCTTTGCAAGAAAAAGATCAAGACATTTTGAATGCTGTTTCATTGGTCCAATCTACTAAGCGAGAGCTGCAGAAGCTTAGAGATGATGGATGGGACTCACTTATGGTTAAAGTTTCTACTTTTTGCAAGAAACATGATATCGAAATGATCATGATGGAAGATGAGTTTATTGATACAAGAAGGCCAAGAAAGAAAACCAACATCACTAGTTTGCATCATTATAAGATCAAATGTTTCAATGTTGTTCTGGATTTCCAGCTTCAAGAGTTCAGTGATCGTTTTACCGAGGTAAACACACAAATCCTTACTTGTATGGCTTCTTTAAGTCCTACAGGTTCGTTCAAGCTGTTTGACAAAGATAAGTTGGTAAAACTAGTTGAGTTCTATCCAGATGATTTTAGTTTCTTTGAGCGTTCTTCTATTGAGCAACAACTTGACATCTACATTGACAATATAAGAGAAGATGAACGATTTGCTAATTTGGAGACTCTTGGAGATCTTTCTCGATTGATGGTGGAAACAAAAAAACATCTTGCACATCCTCTTGTTTACAGGCTTTTGAAGTTAGCATTAACTTTACCGGTTGCTACGGTAACTGTCGAAAGATGTTTCTCTGCAATGAAGTTTGTGAAGACAACCTCGTGCAATCGAATTGGAGATCAATTTTTAAGTGATTGTCTTGTTTGTTTCATTGAGAAGGAGTTGTTTGAATTGGTAACAAACGAAACAGTGATGAAAAAGTTTCAAATGATGGCTGAACGTAGAGTATGTTTGTAAGTTTTTTTCTTTAACTATGTAAGAGAATAATTTTTTATATATCTGAGTTTTAATATTTATGCCCCCAATGATTTTTGTTCCTGGCTCCGCCACTGCCAACACTGAGAGAACAAAACAAAGCATTTTCCCCGGGAAGGAACAATTCAACTCCACAACTAGTATCTTATGAGGATGTGAGATCAATTCTAATCCCATAGTTAACAGAGCGATTCCGACATAACATATAGGGGGATAAGATCAAAACTCACCATCGCTAGTGAAGAGAAAAGTAGGAACGTCGGGAATCACCCGAGGATTATGGCCACGTGTGACCCTTATCCTGGAAGAAATGTATGAGAGGCCTAAAGCATCGTTCGCTTCCACAGTAGCTCGGACATCGTTCCGACGAGTCTAACGAGGAGAAAATTGATAGAAATGTATTTCAAATCTTAAATGTATGAATGTAGTCTTTTTCATTTTAAATCACTCGAAGAGATAATACCTTAAAGTTTATTATTTCTTACATAATTTCAATTTACGGTAAGATTAATGCATTAAGAAATGAGTTATAGAAAAGTAAAATTAGGATAATTATGATACACGAGCAAGGTCAATCCGGATGTATGAGAGGCCTAAAGCATACTGCATACACGAGCAAGCTCAGTCCCTCGATATATAGCTTTTATTTGTTACTATATATTATGAGAAACATAAATATAATACAATAAATCTTCTTTAAAAATTTGCAACTGCAAAAGAAGAAGGAAACAGAAACTAAAACATGTAGAGTAAGTAGAAAATGTAAGAAAATTCTAAAAGGCAGTGGAGTCAACGGTATTGCCACTACACCAACTTAAAAATGACATGTGAGCCTTCCCTGAGATATGACTGGCCGCAAGCCAGGAAAAAATGGGCTGCTTAGTTTATTAAGAAAAGGTTAATTAAAAAAAAAAAAAAATTAAGCTGGTAAAACAGAGACTACGAGACATCTTTAGATTTTAGGACCGAATACTTGTATATAAAGAGAAGGGCTTGCTTTGCGTGCTCTGCATGTGGTAATATAAATGTGCATAAATAATATGCGCAGGGCGGCCCTAAGATTTTGGGACCCCTGCCTTATCGAAGGGCCTGTGTCAGGAGTCTCATGTTCGAAGAAGTTACGAAATAATGTTTAAAAAAAAACAAAAAACAACAACAACAATAACAAAATTAATGTTCAATAAACGAATATCCATTATGACTGGTCAAAGTCGCGTGACAGATATTCATTATGATTCCTCATTGATCCATGAGGATTGAGGACGACCGACGACCATGTAAACGTTTCTTAAAAAACTCAGAAAAGCCGGAACTTTACATCAATTCAGCCCAATATCTACCTATTTTAGAAGAAAAATAAGATTAGTTACGACTAACGGAGTGAGTATTAATCTCTTTTCAAAATGTGAATGACAGTAAATTATTGTCAACGTTATTAATAAGTTAATAACAATCACTTTTAATAGAGGCGTCCGCGAATGAGACAAACCTCCGGCTTCGAATTCCGAAGACGTTCTCGGCGGTTCACAAACCACTGTGACGCTTCTCCTTTCCTCCCGCCGTAATTATAGCCACTCTATAATTAGTGTTACTTGGATTTGGACAAGAGAACCACTCTGGCACTCTAGTAGTAGGACAAACAAACGAGTTCAATGGTTGAATAAGTAAGTTAGATTAAATTATTAAGAACTAAGAGTTTAATGGAGCAAGCTTCATAAGAAGATACTCCTCCAAAATAGGTATATGCCGTTAAACGGGGAGAGCACACGGTATTCTTTAGTAAAAGGCGAAAGAATAGTTCGTGTTGTGCTCACCACACGGCTCCATAAGATTTGAGTCAAGGTCTCAAGGATAAGATCATTTATGTACATGAATCCTTCGTCTTCAAGTTTCGGTTTTATTCGATGTGGGACGAGTTTAATTTTGTCTTTAATTGGGCCTCACGTAAGAGAGCTAGGCCAGTTAGAGCACATACATTGCACATACCACCATGGGTATCAGCACAGTTTTCTAGAAAAAAAAAAAACAAAAATATTAAACAATGATGACATGGCGAGCTTTCCTGAGACTGGCCGACCGCGAGTCTCTCCCCGACGATACCCGCTATGACGTTTCTGAGCCGAGCTCGCCATGTGTCACCACACGATTCGTCCATTGTTTTTGTTTTTTTTTTTTTCTTTTACGAAAACTTAAAAAAAAAATATATATATATTTTTTCTGAGCTTTTGATGGGTATCAGCGATGCACATGCTCTTACATGCATGTTTAATATGCGAACTCCTTGAATGTGATTATCTTCTTTTGTTTTCCCATAATTCGTTTCAAGCTTTTTCTTTTTCTATAAATTGGAAAACACTTTTCAATTTACAGACTAAGAAATATCTAAATTATTTTTCAGAGAGTTGCGGAAAAAACAAATGGTGGCAAAAATATAATTCTACAACAGGACCGTTAATATGGTAAAATAGTTTATGGTGAATTATTTATAA
Organism: Noccaea bulbosa; assembly: GCA_900406535.1. Classification (NCBI taxonomy): domain Eukaryota; kingdom Viridiplantae; phylum Streptophyta; class Magnoliopsida; order Brassicales; family Brassicaceae; genus Noccaea; species Noccaea bulbosa. The sequence continues at coordinate 13,377 of OVBJ01002391.1, forward strand.
ACAAAAATTTGGCTATTGCAATCTGAGTTGTCAAAAATATTTTAATGGAAAAACTTATAACAACCCATATACAAGTAGAAATATCTCCAATATGTTATCTAATTTCATCTAATTGGAAAAATATGCCACATCTTGATTTCTATTTCAATATGCTTTCTATTTTCATCAGTCACTCATTGTACATTTTCTGTGTAGTCGTCTTTCTAGCCAGAATTTGATAGAAAAACAACCATTGCTAATAAATTCACGTGTAGATGTCTAAATCAGTCAACATGTGTGTAACCAGTTCTCATATGTGTGTATTTTCTTTCAATTTTTTTTAAAAAAACAATTATATATAATGGAGGAGTCTTCTCTTCATCTACAGTATCCATATCGGACAAAAAAACATAAAATTGTATTTAAGATATTTATTTAATATATGTCTATTCAAATTAAAACATAAAACAAATTTTAGAAAATACACAAAATAACTAATTAAAATAGTAGGTATGTGATAACTTGGAATTAAAAATTAATGAAAATTATAGTATACATTGGAGAAAAAAATAATATATTTTACTTGAAATAGTATATAGTTAACTTATTAATATGTTTATCTTCTTAAAATTTATATAGAGATTACTCGAAAGGTAAGATTTATATAGGGAATTTATCATTTTAAAAATATTATTTTAAAAATATTATAATGTGTTTACGAGTTATAAAATATAGAATATAATTTAGTTAACAGTTTTCAATCACTACGTTTTTGTCTACTGAGTGCGAAATTAATGAGGTTGGCACCATTCATTTTCTCAGCGACACAGGAATACTCAGTATGCTTGAATCGGCTGCTTGGTTCTTGGTGAACACATGTACCGTGATTGAAGATCGGTGTCCACTAACATATGCTCTTGAGGAACCAAATATCGTGAATGATGAGGGATATCGATTTAAAGTAGGGTGTATTGTTATTCACCGCCTGGAGTATTTTAGTGATAATGAAGCATTCAAACATGCACTCTTGAGGCTCCTTATGCTTTCTAAAAATATGGAAAATTGTACATAAATAAGAAAACCATAAATCTAGAGAACTATTAAGCAGAATTAGTGTTTAAAACTAACAATACATCTCTAAGCCGCAATTTTGACATGTCTGGGACAATTTTTTTTTTTTTAATACAACTTCCTATTTTCTTCTGGTTTTTATTTCACACTTCTCACCAAATTGTAATTGTACATTTTCTGTGTAGTTGTCTTCCTAGCTAAAATTTGATAGAAAAGCAACTCTTGCCTACAAATTTATGTGTAGATATCTAAATCAAGCAACATGTAAGTGTAACAAGTTCTCATATGTGTATATTCTTTGATTTTTTAAAATAGAAAAATATAATTAGTTAATCAATTGAACTCCATAAAACAATAAATCAATCCCTCTCCATTGTTAGGTTCATATGTTTATAATAATATAAATATGATTTAGTCATCGACTAAATATATTGATCGATCGCAAAATAAGTTTTTTTTTTCTTTTTGTTGCAATTCTTGCAACATTGACTGATCATAAAGATCCAGCTAAAATACAAAGCTCTTTAATAAGTTATCTGTAATATAAAAAAATCAAACCAATTTAGGATCATGCTATTTGGATATACCCCAAGCATAGGCAAAAAATTGTTGCCCCATAATGAGCAAGGCAGTGAGTGCTTCGTTCATAATAAACACTGTGGAAATAAACAAACTCATGTAAAAACAAGCTTGTGAAGTTAAACGTTTAATTACAAATATTTTATTTCGTGGAAAGCGCTCAAAGCAGCATATATAATACTCTTCAACATATCTATATGATAAGGTTTCTCCTCTATCCTTGAAGCCATGAGTGCTAATCCGTGAGTCATACCAAAAAACCCGCTGCCTATCCATCCATATATTGTCACATATTTGGAAACCCCAACCATATATAGGAGATGATTTTTTCAATAATAAAAACTATAACATGCAATCAGAATTACCAAAGGAGCAAATCAACTAACTTAACTAAGTTTCATCAAACGTAACTTTATACTCATTAGTCGCTTCACTGAAAAATATGTAAGCCAAAAGAGTAAATCCACTATCCAAAAACTACTAGTCATAAGTGGTTTATTAACAAGGGTACGACGATTTAACATATTGTGACAACAACTTCAAGAAATAAGGTGTGTAGTGTTATTTATTTTATTAGTTTATATCATTTATTGATTGATATTAATGAATTTGCATTATTTATATAAATGATTCTGAAAGTGGTGATGCTAATGTTTTATGATGCTAAAAACAAGTGATACTACTAGTTTCATCATTTTTGCAAGTGATGTTAATACATAATATCATTTATAACAAATGAAATAAACATTTTGTATCAATTAATATAAATGAAGCAAATAATTGCATCAGTTAATATAAATGATACTATTTGTCTTGGTTATAAAATTAATATCATATATATTTAATTATATAATATATTTTAGTTGATAATATTATTATATCAATTACAAATAAGTGACATTTAAAATTATAAATTTTTAAATTTTAAATTTCGTATTATTTTCTAAATACTAAATTCGAAATTATTAATATTTTTGTAATTAATATATGTAAATACATATTGATTACTTTAACTTATATAAAAACTAAAAATTATTTGTGGGTGAAGTTATTATATAGATGAGCAAACTACTATCTTTTATCTTTGTTTAGCGATATGGGACAAATAGTTGTTTACTTAAAATTTTGTTTGCATTATTTTTTTATAATTGAAGTAAATATTAACATCATTTATTATTGATGCTAATAAAATTGAGAAAATGTTTCAGTTATGTAAATGATGTAAACACATATATTTGTGTCAATTTTCTAAAACTGATGTAATCATTATTCACTTGTATCATTTTTTATTTATTGATATTAATCAAGTTAATATTCATATCAATTATTTTAAGTGATATTAAATCATAAATTTAATGTCAATCTTTAATAAATGATTCTAATTAGAATCATTTAAATTTTTGACACTATATAAGTGATGCTATCTACCTTATTTCTTGTACTGAACCGAATTGAACTGAACAAAAATAGAATCGGTTAATATTCAAATCAAACTTAGCCAAACTTAGTAAAATTGATTTTCATTAGATTTCAGTTTTATAATCTTTCAATGAGATTATAAGGAGGAAACAAAAATCTTAAAAAATAGACTGAAACTTGTAAAATCAAGGAAATAGTCATTTATAAATAGTTTTAAGTTTTGGGATAACAAACTAGCGTATGACTAGTGCTGCTCTCGGTAGAGTCTTTAACTCTTAACAGAAAAAAAGGAGGGAACTCATAACCACTTTATCCTTTTTTCTTCTTAATTACATATTAATTGTAGAACTTTTTTCACTATAAAAACCAAAAAAGGATACGCTTGATCACAGTTAGTGAAAAAAGTAAAGAACAAGTCTAATGGAGACGATAGAGCAACAAAGACATTCACTCTCTTCTTTGCCTATGCTCTCTAGGCTTGATCACTTAGATTTCGTTGTAAATTGTTTCTCACCTGTGATTTTTTCTTTTAGTGAAAAATGTGATGAATTTACTTTTCATTAGATTGATTCGAGTGTTTGTTTTTATTTCTTATATGTAGATCAAGAACCTAGAAAGACAACAAAACCTTCCAAAATGGAAAGACGACAACGCGTCTACTACACGTGGATTAATCGATAGAGGCACTGCGATTAGAGAAGCTTATTTCAAAGGTTCGTTACTAGATCGGATCGCTGCTCTAGAGACCAGACTTTTTCAGGTATGGTTTCATTACTATCTAGACCAAAAAAAATAACTATTTACAAGTGAGTGTAATATTTTGAAGTTCTTATATAATGTTTTTTGTTTAATGTATATAGATATGTTTGGAGTTGGAATCGAGCAGTGCATCTTCTACCTCAACTGGAGGGTCCGGTGAAACATCAATCCAAGGGATTAAGAGAGATTTGACAAAGACATTACCCATTTTCACTAGCAACATTAATCCTTTTCACATTCCCTTACACCATCCACAAGACCCTCGGGTATATATATTTATTTGCTGTATTTTTTTAGTTTTAGTTAAATTTTTCTGTAACATATTAGACTATATATAGCGATGAATCGTTATGACTAATCAACAAAGAAGAAAAATATGTCATCCATATAAATTGTCTAATATGTTTCTTTTGTTGTAGCAGATCTTTTCTATTTTATTTTGTAAGAATTTAACACATTAGACCTTGTAACTTTTCGGTAGAACAGACTAACAATGAATTGTATAAGTTCTAGCTTATTATCCGTCATAATTGTAGCGAGTAATTTTTTCCTGCTATTTTGTGAACTGATATCTACTAAATACTTAATTACTTTGCTGATTCTGATAAAATATGTAATTATATATATATTATGTAGGAAATGGAAGAGAAGATTGAAGAAGAAAAAAAAGAAGAGATAAATATAGAGAAACCATTATTGGAGAAGAATAAGAATAAGAAGAAGGATGTTACTGAAACTTGCAAACCAAAAAAGAAGAAGCCAAAATTTCCCAAGAAATGGTCTCGCTTGAGCCTATTGGGCTGTTAATTTTATTTTCTGTTGTTTAGTCTATGCATTATTTAATAATTTTTTTAAAACTAAGTTTTTCTTCCTACTAAATTTGCAATATTTTATCCGTGAAACTTAGGATTAATCAATTTTCTCATAACATGCTTTTTTCTTACAAGATCGTAGCAATCAAATGGATTAATCAGTTTCGATTTATAGGTATGGTTATCTAAAAGGGATCTAGTGTGTTTTCCTATCATATGAAGTCTTCAAAAAATTAAATTAACGACTAATTTAGCACTGGGAATTACAAATTACAATACTATATTAAGTGTAACATCCGTGAACCAGAAAGTTGTGCTAGAATTGGTATCGGACGACAT
>OVBJ01002392.1:0-18326 GCA_900406535.1 Noccaea bulbosa
ATCGGAGTCTCCGACCTTGTAGATCGTCGCCGAGCCGCAACCAAAGAGAACAGTCATCATCACGAACACGAAGCACAAGATTCTTCTTGTTGTCGCCATTATGAATCCAAGGCAAATTAGCAGAACGAGTCACAAAGATAATCGAAGAGAAAAGATTTAGGAAGCAAAGCTTGATCAAGTCGCTAAATCAGAGAACGTTTGATGAATGTGTTAGAGAGAGTCAGGTATGACTCCTTTTATGGTCTACGAAACCTAATACTTGTCTTCTTAGGATTTTACTTCGTACTTTATTTCCTTTTTTGAAGACTTAATCGGTTTGAAAAAGGGTATTCGTTTTCCTTTTTCCTTTTTGTATTTCCTTCTTTAAAGATTAATCCGTTTGAAATTAAAGATACATTGTTTTTCCTTTTTGAACTTGTTGGATTAATCTCTAATCTTTAAAAAAAAAAAAAAAAAAAAACGCTCGGAACAGGGGNAACTCTCTAATCTTTGTTTGGTTGGTATGGTGGATTAGGTTCAAATCACTAAATTGAACAAGTAAAAGAAAAACGGTACGACTCCGGTCCTATAGAGCTTTAGGATGTACCGGATGTTGGTTCTTACCTGTAATAACAATCGCGGATTGACCGAGAGAGATATTTTAACCTAAAGCACCATAGATGCAGAACAATTCTGATTTTTAAATAGCTTTAGAAATTACTTATCCGAGTTTCTTCTCCTCTCGCGTTCCCAATCCCCATCTCTCTGTATCGTTTCTTCACAGCGTGGCATTGAAGGAATCATTGAGCTCTAGTGGATTAATACACTTGTCCAAGGACTTAATCAATAAGGTTTAGTCATGGAAACCAAAAAGGTATTAGTGATAGTTCTGTAACTGTCCATAATTAAATCACATCTGCTTAAGCTTGATTCTGTTTCATTATTTTTAGAAGTGTTACTATATAGATTCGCTAAATATCCACAGAATTAGTCTCAGTTGAGTCAAGATTTTCCATCTGAAAAACAGAAAAAGCACTTCAAGGTTATATAAATACGATGTTAGAAAATCTTATTTTAATTTAGCTATATATTATTTAATTTGGTATTTAAATACTTTTAACAGCATAGAAAAATAAGATAAAGTGTCTGTATAATACGGAAAATGTGAGTGAAGTTTAATTTGACTTCTATTATGACTTCTACTATGCAGACATCGATGGCCTATATCTTGATTTCGGTTTTTGTTTTAGCTTTTTGTTTGTAATATTTTTCTTACAAGGAGAGTCCCTTATTGGTCAAGACAATGAAACCACTTGCTTTCTAACTTTTGTTTTGGCCAGAGTTCTCTGCTACTTCATTTGTTGTAATCACGCATTAGTTCAAAAGTGAAATTTTTCTTGGTCACGAATGTGGTTTCCGTCAATACAAGAAACGAAATCAAATATTTTTTTAGATTTTATTTTTATAATGTTTGCTTCTGTCTCCATCTGGCTAACTAGTTATACGTCGTGCATCATCATTTTTGTCCAAGTTCATGAATGAATTTCGATTGGTACGAAAAATGCAAAGAAAGCAAGAAACAATATACCACTTTTTAAAAAATATATAAAATACAGTACAGTGTTGATTATTAACACAGTTTATGTAACGACTGATACAGAATCTAGAAATAACCTTAATTAATATTATATATATCATATATGTGGTCTACGAGTGAAACAAAATTGTAAGCATATTCCTTAAAAAAAATTTAGCTATATAATATTTAATTTAGTCAAACTAATAAGAAATATTTGACCAACCGCATGGTAGTAGGAAGTGTAAGAGAGCAAGAGGATAATAGGATATTTTGCTCCCACATTTAACATTTTTTCGTAGTATATGAGAAAGCAAGACAGCAATTAATTTAATTTTATAGGGACCTTAGAGTTTTCTAATCACCTACTTCGTGATACCAAAAGAAAACAAAAAAAATAAAATCAATATGTTTGATGTTTCTATTGCTTGGATTATTCCAAGATTATAAATTACAATTTTCAGTTAACTTTTATTTATTCTTCAGTAAACATATGGTCAAAGTTGAAAGATCACGAATAAGATTGATTTTATATACTTGGAGATTCCCAAAACATAAAACTATAGAGCAAGGACCCCCAAATTAAAAAAAATAATAATAAAAAAAATATTACGTGTGTTTACACTTTACACAAGCTAAAATAAAGGAGTGGGAAAGAAGACAGATTCGAGTTTCTCACCTTTCTTTTGGGCCCACTTACCGCCCAGCTTCCCGGCTAAGCCTGAATTTATCATTTAATTTTGTTTTCTTATTTCCTTTTTAATGCAGATTAGGTGATTACACTGTGATGGGCAGTCCGGTTTAACTTAACCGATTTTGATAAATATGTTTATTGATTGAAATATTAACTCTATAATAAGGGGAATTCAGATTAGTATCAAGATCAAAGATTTGATTATATTCCTATCTGAATAAATGAAATACTGAACTGAAGAAGAAAAAGAAGAAATTTAGTGAAAACCATTTTTTTTATAATACCGATTAAAAACGGTTTTGTAAAATATTAGGAAAAAACCAAATCGAACCGGATATCCTTATTAAAAAAATAATTACAAAAATGAAAAATGAATTGATGGGGCTTATTTAAACTCAGCGTCGTCTCCTCCTCCCTCCAAATAAATCAACCAAAACCAGAAAAACAAATCAAATATAATCGGAGAGAGCGACCGGCGGCGAAACCCCTTTCCCGGAAACCACCGAAGCACTTTCTTCGATTTTCACCCCTGAAAACACCGATTTGTAGTGGGGCGATTGTTCTTTCGAGTGAAAATGGAGGATATGGTGGGGTTTGGATTCCGCCCGACCGACGTTGAGCTCGTCGGTTACTATCTCCGCAACAAAATTCTGGGCAAAAATGAGCTCGTTGAAAGAGCCATTAACGAGGTCAACATCTGTAGCTTTGATCCTTGGGACTTGCCCGGTAAGTTGGTGTCGTTTTTTTCTTCTCGAAATTTTGAAAATCGTCGTTTTGATTTCTGATTTAGGGTTTTTTTTTCTGGTCTCTCTCTCTCTCTCTCTTACTTTGAACAGCCCAATCGAAGATAAAATCGAGAGATCGTGTGTGGTATTTCTTCTCTCGTAGGGAGAACAAGTACGCGAGTGGGAATCGACAGAGCAGGAGAACGATTTCTGGGTCTGGGTTCTGGAAACTTACCGGAGAGCACGTCGATGTCAAGGATCAGTGGGGTACTTGGTGTGGGACTCGAGGCACTGTTATTGGCCAGAAAAGGTTTTTGGGTTTTCACAGGGGAAAGAGCTCAAGCTCAAGCTCAAGCTCCAAGGGCATCAAAACCGACTGGGTTATTCACGAGTATCACTACACCCTCTTGCCAGAAAATCAGGTTTTTCTTTCGATCCGCTCATAATCTGATTGTTAATCTTTGATAATTTGATCTAGTTGTAGTGTAACCCGATTCTGATTCTGGACCTGTAGAAGAATATCTTGGTTGATGGTAGACTTAGACTTGTCACAAAAAGAAGTGCTTTTCTTTCGATTTCTCAGCTAAATGTTGACTGGAATTGGTTTATGATGCTCTAAGCTAAATGTATGTGGTTTCTGCTGATTCATAACTGTGTAAACACAATGTTAGTTTTTGAAAAAGCTCCCAGAGTTGTTGTTTTTCACTGATACCTCTGTAATTTTTACAGAGGACATACGTCATCTGCAGGCTCGAATATAATGGTGACAACATGAGCATTATATCTGCTAACGCAACAGATCCTACTCCCACTTTTGCCGCCGATATGACTACTAGTGCTGGTTCTGTGGTGAGTCACTGTCTAAACTGTTCGTTTGCATAGTAAAAAAAAGAAACTTTTGTCTAACTGATTTGATGCTTCAAGGTCGACCAATCACTTCAAGGATCTTACAACACTGAGTACGATTCAGCAAATCATGGCCAGTGGTTTGCCGGCGACTTGAACACGCATCAATCAGTTCAAGGAAACTCAGGATTTTTCAGCAATTTCTCTGAGTATGATTTAGCAAATCAGTGGTTTGCTGGCGACTTTAACGCGCAGCAACAAGCTCCTTACTTGCCCCCATATGGAGAGGAGTCGCAGATGATTTGGGACTATGAGATTAGAGAGAACTTTGAATCTTTGGTAGATGAAAGGACGTATATGCAAGAGAATCGCAGTGATCACCGCCCGAAAAAACCAGTGTCTGGGTTTCTTGCCGATGATAGCAGTGATAGCGACACTGACTCAATGGTAAGCATGTTTTTACACATAATAACATCTCATCAGAATCTGTGTATCGCTTCTGTTTCAATGCTCACACGTTGTTTTGTTTTGGCTTTTGATAGATTTGCGGAGACGATTCGAGCTCGACTGATAGTGTTGCTAGTTCAAACGGACCCTACCATACTCCTAGAGATGACATTCTATCATCGAGCGCTATTGGGCCGCTGCAGGATTACGTTGAGCCAAAGCAGCTGAAATTGCAATTGCAGGGCAACGACAAGGTCTTGATACAGAATGTGAAACCATGATTTCGTCAAATTTTAGTTACATTGCGTCTAAAGTATATGGGCTATGGATGTGGTTGCAGGTGATAAAAACGCAGAGAAGCGAATGCGAGTGGAAAATGGCTCAAGACTTGGTCAAGAAAGCTCCATCGACCACCGTGGTGAAGCAGAGCTGGATTGTTTTAGAGGAGATGAGTCAGAGGAAGTCACAGTGGAACTATCTCAAGAACATGCTCGCTGGGTTCTTGCTGTTCATCTTCATCATTGGCTGGATCATTCTAGTTGGTTAATAGGTCTCAAATCCGATTCTTGCTCACAAAATTCTTTCTTACTTTGTTTTTTTTGGTTGTTGTTGTTGGGTTTCTTTGCTCTGTTTTATCGCTCGAATAAGTGTGAAGTTGTGCGATTAATATGTAGAGGAAAAAAAAGCAGAAAAAATGTATGTAACAAGTTAGTTGTGTATGCTCTTGTGTGGTGTATAAAGATTCCATTTTTGGTTTTGGTTTTGGTTTCATGAGATCTCCGGAAGCATTTCAGACTAAAAACCGGCGCGATAACGCGTTTCCACGTGTCCCAACCAATACGCAGTTTTAGATTTGGCCGTTGAAAGATCCGGGGCCCATTGCTTCATCAGTCCAAGTGTCCAACTTCCACTGTAAGCATCATCCATGGTGTTGTGACCGTACACGTGTACATTTTCTCCAAGCTGGAGACCACTGGATTCACTTCCTTGTTGGATGACGTGTGAGATATTTATTTAACTGATATACAACAATTTTTTTATTTATTTTTTTTTTTTTTTGTGGCATACATTGTTTTAGGAAATATAAGTATTTGCTCAGAGAATTTTATAGTTCAGAAATGGCAGAAGTGACATTGTTAAGGTTCTTCTCAATTCTTTGTTTTCTTCTAAACAAAGCATTATAATGGAATATGGAGGTGTGATCATAGGATTCTGAAAAAAGGAGACGGATGCATGAGAGATCCAAACTGTGTAAAGAATGTAGTTGGCTCAAAGATGTGACCCACCAAGAATCTAACCGAGTGCGCGACTAAGCTTGCAGCAATGCACCTGCTCGTGGTTGATTCAGTCATCACTGGTTTTAACACGAAAAACAACGTGTACTGTGTCAGATTCCAAGACAACAACAACAAACCAGTCTTGATGCATTAAGAAGATTTTGAAGGCCTAACCTTTAAGAGCCATGGAGTTTGATGTTAGGACAAGTATATCTATGATGAAGATCACTGAAATTGGGAATTTCCATACCTGTAAATATATGCAAGACATTCATTTTGGGCAATGAGATACATAACACGAGGTCTCTAATCCATAGCACGTGACTTGAGAGAGGTAAAAGCTACAACATACCAGCATAGCTAGCAGAAAGATGTTGAAGTAACTCGAGATCAATATCCCCAAAAGAATCTCTCTTCTTCTGCAAAGTTCAAAAGAAGAAAACATCACAATCCAAAGTATGATATGCAAGAGAAAACAAAAACCTTATAAGAAGAAGGAAAGAATCACCTGGAAACTTCATTTAGCAAACACTTAGCCGCAATGGCAAAAGAGAAGATAAACGCAACATTTGCAGATAGGACGCCGATTAGAACCTGTTACATGCAAAATAGTCTGTCAATGACCCCAACACATAAACCTCAAGAGGAAAGAAAGAAAAAAGATGTAACCTTTACGGATATAAGAACCGAGTTCTCAGAAAGGCTTGATTCGTCATCACTTCTTCTCAGTAGCAAGCTTCTATCTTTTGATGAGGTTTAGGCTTTTCAAATGAGTTTGCTATTTTGATAGTAAAACGAGTATGAAACAAAAGGATACAAGAGTCTAGAAGAAGATAACCCAAGACCAATTTCCACAACAGATGCTGCAAAAAAAAAAAAAAAAAAATCAACACACATGCCAACAAGTTTGCAATACCAATTCAAGTTCCAGGGAACGAGAAACAGAGGAAACTGAAAAGTTATTTATAGCTTTGTTTGAAATCAGGAATCAGAATATTTTACCTGAATATTTACAATTTCTGGATTAATTGCATTGTAGAGGACGTGTCTATATACCCTGGGTCTGTGAAGGATTAAATCGATGAATATAATCTGCCAAAGAATCAGTTAGATTCCAAAAATGAATAAGCAAAAATCGAAATAATTACAACACCAAAAATGGAAACTAGTGAAAACAGACCATGCGTTCACACTCGATGTATTCGTCTGCCACTTCCTTGCAATTTCCCTAAATAAACAACATACAGTATTGCTCGGAAAAAAGTATGATTAAAGATGGAAACTTTGAAAAATTACAATATATCTTGAAAAAAAACCCTAACACATCTTTAGGTCGAAGAAGATCGTGAAGCTTACGCATTTCATGAGCCGAATGTTACCCGGAGAGTACTGAATAAATAATGACTTCACCCTAAACCCACATCCCACGCATCTGTATTCACTCGCCATTGCGCTTTCTCTCGGTCTCTCTCTCTCAATCGACGGAGAAGAAGCTATTCGAGTCGTCCGGGTCTGGATCTGGGCTACTGTTTTAAACATGGATGGGCCTAGTTTCAGAAATCAGAAGTCTTTAGTTTGATATTATCAGGCCCACCTTGCTTCCTAAAACGGGTTTTCGGACCCCAAGATTTAAATATCACGTATGAGCATAAAACTCTTGACCATGTGATGTAACATTTTGAAATGAGTGGATCAATCAACTGAAATTAATTTAAAACAAAAAATGTATCTCAACTTTAAGAGCTACATATAAGACTTCATTATATAATCTGTAGTTGTACTTGTACATCATATAAACTTAAGATCAAACAGTTACCCTCAAAATATATAAGAAAATTGATAATCGTAAAAATGGAATGGTAAATTGAATATTAAATTATTACTTTGATTTAGATTTGTATAAATGAAGTTTCCTTATTAAAGGGATGAACCCATTAACCCCAATATGAAGTTTCCTTATCATCGTCAATCATGCCTATAAAAAAACCCTAACCGGCCTACATATTTGCATTCTCTTTTAGGTTAGGAATCTAATGAGAGTGAATTGTTTATTTTATATTTAACAATAATTGGAGCATGTCATCTATTCTCTTTATTCTTACACAGCTAATCATTTAGATACATTACAATGCTGTGTGCTTTAGTCATTTTCATATATATTTTTAATTCCTTCCGTGCTTTTCCTTAATAATATCCTTTTTATTTCATTTTATCTTCTTTTCTATGCAATCTTTTGGATATAAATAAACATTTATATTCTTTTGACAACTATGCACAAGCCTTTTGAGACATCTACACAAACTTGTAGACTTTTTGGAATAGTATTCATATATATATTAATTCCATTTGATCACCCATTTGCAAATGTGTTTATATATAAGAGAGAACACCTTTTTGGCTTTATCTCCCTATGTTGAAGATACATAAGCACGTATGTATATGTTTACATTATCTAGTCTACGTGGCTATATATCTTATATAATTAACTAGTTGATGATGTTCACTGTCTAGGGAGAACTTACACATACACACTAAACCCTATGCTTGAGCTTCTATGTATATCATATATGATTAACTGTTTGATCAGTAAAATGTTCAAACATGTATCCTACTTTAGGATCATTCGATTACAAATGGTACGGACCCTCATACTTATCGAAATACATACAAAACTCCCCAATCTTCGTACATTCGTCATGGAATATCTGACGTTGCAGCCAGAGGAAAACAAGAACAGATCTAGTGAAGTTCGACTCTAATGTGCTTAGTTACATGAAATATCGGTGCACAGAATATTGTCCATGTATATAGCGTTTATACATCTCTCTATTCATATATACAACATGAAAATAAGTAAACACCACAAAGAATTTGGGTAATAGGTGTAGACTGTGTCTATACAATAGTCCAGAAATGAAATCTCTGAGTAGTTCATATGATCTTTCATGCAAAAAGTTTACATTTGACGCACTCTCACTGTATATATGGACTATAGAAAGTAAACATCTAAAGATCACCTTAACGTGTGTGTGTATATATATATATACATGGATATGTATCTACATGTATATGCACATACAGGCCGTGGATATGACCACAGAATGTTTTAAACGTTTAAAAAAATGCTAGTTAGCATGTTGTATACATCACATTTTTACGACAATGCATGTACTAAAAAATTTAGTTAGGAAATTAGTGGTTGTATAGGAAATTACAAACATGTATAATCAACCAAACATCCATGTACCGTAATGACTGCATACAAAAGTTCCACATAAATAAGAAATCAATTCATTTTATACACATGCATGTGTAAACTATGTATATATAGGGTTGCTATATATGTATTTATTTAGAGGCATGTGTATATAGTAACTGACAAATGAATTAGGATCTAACATTCTAAAAAGAACTCATGAGTTTATAGATCTACATAGATACCTGATTTGGTAAAAATCACTTCAGCTTACAAGCCAAACCAACAAAAAAACAGATTTTGACCAAAGGTTAATAACAAAACAAGAATCTAGAATTAGTAACAAAAATGAGATATTAATGAATATGTGATCATAAAAAGTCAAACAATGTGAAAACATACCATACCTTTTGTTCTTTATTATATATATATTATAAATTGAATTACTATATGGATCAGTCCTTCTTCCATAGCTAGCTTCTCTTTATTTCCTCTCTGCCCATAACCTGCAAAAATCTCTTTAACCGAGCAAAATTACAAGAGTAACCAAACAAACAAAATAGGACCATTAGAGAGAGAAAAAGAGAGGCTTTTTTTGGACCTGCCCATTAGCTTAGAATGTACCATGAAACACTTTGTCAGTGTAGGGAGATAGGCACAGAGAGTACAATTCATGAAATTTATAAGTTTTTTTCCCACTCATCAGTTATATATAATTTCCAAATAATATTAAAATTGGAAGAAAAAAAAAGGAGAGATAAAAAGATGGTGAGCACTGTTCGATTGATGAAATGCTATAGATAAAGCCTAAAGGAAGTTTCACAAATTAAATGTCAAGCAGTAAGACTTACTATATCATGAAGATGATGAATGAACAAATTAAGAATCATATACCGAGTAATATGGATATAATTATATAAAGTTTGAGACATGTGAACATGTTATTTTATGTAAATCATATATTTATATATTAGTTTATATACAAATTTGAAAAGATGCGAGTTTCAACATGGTGACAAAAGCCTGGTAATGAACATCAAGAAACATGTCAAAAACAAAACTCATAACCAAAAGAAAGAAACGAAGAAGATCGTTTTTTCTTCTCCTCACTAGCTATAATATTCTAGTTCCCCTTGGAATATTAACTAATGAAATAAAAAATATAGAGAGACTCAAAAAAGAAGATGATAAAACTTCTCATGGATTGAAATCTAGAGAAAATGAAGACTTCCCTTTCTTAGCAAATTGATCATCAGCATCGGCATCAGCATCACCGTCACCATCATGATCGGTCGATAAATTTAGTCGCAGAGTTGAAGAAGAAGAAGAAGAACCCATTTCGCCACGTGGCATCATCCAAGTCTCTTCTTGTTGAGTATAGTCATTACCACATTCCATGTTAACCCCAAAGAGCCGTAATCTCTTTCCCGCCGTAGAAGGAGGCGGAGGGAGCGGCGGCAACATCACCGGAGTTAACCTTCCCGGAACAACAGGGACTGACTCTATAACCAACGGCTCAGATCCAACAATGCTCCTCTGATCCAACGGTGATCCAGTGTAGTAACACCTTCCAGCTAAATTCCCATAACCATACCCTACAAACTCTTGACGCTGACTATTATAATACGAACGTTGGTGGTTTCCGATGTTCAAGCTCCGGTGAATCGGGACGGAGTTATATTCCGGCAATGGATGAAATCTGTTGGAGTATTGAGAAGTGGTCGGAAAATTGAAATTGAAACCGAAATTACCAAAGGGATGTGTTTGAACGAGGCTCATGTCGGGTCTGTGCCTCCAATCAATGTAGAGCTTCGATCTTTGGGACTCATCTCCGATTCCTCGTTGGAAAGAGACGATGTCTCCTGCGTCGAGCTTTTTCTCTTTAACGAAACGGCTCCAACCTTTGGTCATCACGTAGCTCTGGCTACTGTTCCAGTACGAGTAACGGAATCTCCACATCTTGCCGTTTCTGTCTTGGAAATTCAACAGCGTGCCGTTTTGGTTGTTTGATGAGTCTAGTGGGAAATACCTCTCCGCGTGTTGTTTAGGGATTACGAGTCGGTTGAGTTTCCCGACGTCGCTTGGTGTTACCACTTTGTCGAACATGTGTTCTTTCTCCGCCGGCGGAATCATCATCGTCGTCGGAAGGTTGTTGTAGTTTTCAGCGGTGCCAGAGCTGCTGCTAGCTCCGATGTTGGAAGTTAATTCTTGGTCTCTGTCTTGTTCTGGGTCGGAAGTTGTTGTTGTTGTCGGAGCTAGGGATAAATCCATGAGGAATTTCTCTGATTTTCCTTGGAGAAATCTTGATTTATGAGATGGTTCTTGAATCAAGATTAAATCTTTCTTTTTCTTGTTCTTGCCCAAATCTTTCTCCTTGTCTTGATTTACGATGGGTCTTAGTGATTCTTGATCAAGCTTACTTGTTTTTCTTGTTCTTGGACGAAATTCTTCTCCTCTTCTTGAGATTGGATTTAGTGAAGACTAAACCTTTATCTTGTTCTTGAATTGATGAATTGCTGCGGTCGTTTGTTCATAGTCATTGACGATGATGACTCAAACTCGAGATCTTCAAAATACCTATAGATAGATAATATTAAAAGACCAAATGAAACGAAAATCCAGCAACAATTATTAAAAAGGATAGATGAATTAATGAAAAAAAAATCAAAGAATATATTAAAAGAAGGGAAGAGAAAAAAAAAATAAAGTTCTGGTGTGGTCTCACCTTATAATATAAGTGAGAGAGAAAGAGGTATAGAGATGTTGAAACTGAAATTTTCTTTCTCTTCTTGGTTCGACTGGATTTTTGCTTTTCTTCTTTGACCGCAAAAAATTAAGGGAATTTTGAAAACCCTAGATTCGAAACCAAACTGTATACATACATAGATATAAATATAAATATATGTATGTGTAACTATCCTCTCGTTGACTCTCAAAGGAAAGAGAAAGATCAAAGCAAAATCGGGACTTCTAACTCAAATTGGGTTCTTGCCAAACAAAAGGATCTCTCTCTATCTCTTTAGAGGATGAAGAAAAAAAATGGTGGCTTGAGATTCTTGATAGAGTTTCAAGAGTTAGAGAGAGAAAGAGAGGTTGCTACCGAGTAATGCGTAGGGGCCCATGAATGATATGGTTCCGGTCATGTGAGCTTCTTGTCCTTTTCATTAGGCTTCGAGTTAGCTCTTTGTATTGAAATTTCAAATCTCTATTTACATATATGTGCTTATATATACATATAAATGTGTGTAATATAGTAAGTGTACGTAGTTGTCAAGCGAGTGTTAATGTTTGAGATTCCATTAGTCTCTTTTTGTATTAGAATATTCATGTGCATTTCCTTTTTTACTGATGAAATATCAGGTTATATATTTTGTATTTTTTTGTATTTATAGAATTTTTTTGTTTACTAACTATTAATACTGTTTAGCATTAGTTAAAGCAATTTGAGTTTATATAGTTTTTGTTGTTACATGCACGCATTTGATACAATATTCAGTTAAATATAATCCTTACCTACTACTATTCCAATTGTTGGCATGTCATGATTACCATGACCATATATTCATATATGCACACATGTGTCTTTGTTAATAATCTCGTTAGGTTAAAACAGTGTACTGTTGAATCTGTTTATAATCAATTAATCGCCTAAACGCGTGTATTATATAGAGGGATATATATGTACAAACAATATCCAGGGTAAAATTCTTTGTTACACCTCAGTAATGATATCGATTCAGTTAACCATGCGAAGGCAATGATCAATACTAATACTAGAGTTACTGTATGTCTTTTTCAGTTTTTGTTTAGCAATATCTTGTCAGAGCGAGTCACGTGGATTATCAGTCTAATACTATCATAAGAAGGAATTAAATAGTAAGGATTTGATAATCTCTATGTAAGAAAAAAACAAAAATGCTAATTTCGCATAATTAATTGTGCAAAGAGGGGGGGAGGGGGGAGGNTCTACATATAGATCAATCACAACAAAACCATTTTTCGCTGTTAACCCACAATAAAACATTATGAAGCAAACAAATATATATTTGGTATATATGTGTATGTAAAATATATTCAAATGACGATAATGTCTTACGAGGTTCGTTTTGGGCTCATCATTTCAAAAATAAGAATTGTAAAAAAGTAGAATGACCTAATTTACAAAAGTTAACTGAAGTTAAAGCTATATAATACATATAACTTTTTCTTTCTAACACTAAAATATAAATATATAACATATAAAAATTATGTAAAGTTAACCTTAATTTGCGCTATAAATAAAAATTAACTGAGTTTAGCGGTTTGATGTTTATCATAAATATTAATTGATAAGAAGAGAATTGTTATAATGATCATATTATTTTATTATTTTATATATTTGTGTCATAGTCATCAACATCCATAACAAGAGCGTTTGATGTTTTGAGACAGCAAGAAAATGTCTAATTCTGCCACACCTGGTCAGATAATTTCCCAGTAATTAAACTGCATGATTATTATATTATTATTATTTTGAAGTTTATTATTATACGTACATGTCATCAGTACCTTTGTGAAAATATATGAATCATCGATAAGCACGTGCATAAAATATATAATAAGTAGGTGATAATCTAAACTACGCGTTTGATCAACACGACCGATCTTGTATTAGACAAATCGTCAATTATTATAATTTGTCTCTCAGCATATAACAAATTAACAATGTCACTGTTTTTAGAAATCAATTAATTTCCTTCATACTCTTTTCCGATTCCTGGAATTTCTTGATTCCATTAGAGTATATATCATAATTAGGCTTGAAAAATAGGTTGGCCTGCGAGCAGTCCTCTCTGTTTAAAAGCAAAGCTAAAAGAAAAGACTTCACTGTTGACTCATATTTTTTTTTTACTATTTACCGAATTGCAATACCTCGAATACAAAGGGGACCTCTCTCTCTCTACCCATAATCTCTCATTTGCAACTAATTTTATTTTAAAAAACAAAAGCAAACCTTTATATATAGTTTCTTAGTACATTATTGACAAATAGTATTGGATATCTCATTCCTCAAATACTTTGTCAATCTCTAATCTCTAGCGTTTTTCTAACACTGATTAAGTATATGGTGTAATGATGTGTATATATAAGACTTGATAAAATGGTTAAAGTAAGGGTTGTATTTAAAGGGGAAGCAAACATAAATGAGAAAGGTAGTGAGAAGGTGAAGTGTTACAATTTCACAACAGTAAACATGGAATAGAGTAAGGACCACTCGTCACTACTCTCTCTCTCTAGAGTTTGTCCCAAACAGCCTCACATTTTTGCATCCCCACACTTCTCGATCTCTTTCACACCTATTTTCTTTATGGATTATTCATATTTATATAATTTGTGTATGTGTGTGTGTTTATCAACTTGGAAGAGCTTGGGCCTGTGTGGTTTTTTTCTTCTTTCAGTTTTAACCTTTCTGTACAACGTACTAGCCATACAGAAATGCTAAGAACTTGGTCGTTTTTAAAGCTGCTCTGTTATAAAAACTAAGGTATGTATGTAGTGGCCTTAATTGTCGAAGCACTGCGAGTAGCTATCGATTTTTACTAGAAATATATTTGGCGAGTATAGTTTGGGTTAATGCAAATTTTAGTGGTACAATATACACAAATACTACACACTAATATTTACGGATATATACCCATATCCTAAAAAAAACTACATTAATCTGTATTAGTTGCACCAATAAGATTAATGATATATAAGTATATCATATAACGCTTAATATAGAAATATGTGCGTGGGATTTGCATAATATGTGTGTCTATAGAGAGATGGGTCGTTATCAGCAGTAGGTGCAAAATAGAGTCTATTTGCATGGAGCAGGTTTATGAGATGTTGATGATGGCAACAACTGTCATATGTAATGTACCCCAAAGTCTAGGAGTCTTAATTAATTTAGATTTTATATTATAAGATCATCGAGAGAGTCAAAGAAAAAGGCTCCAGAAATTCATTTCGATCAACAAAGTGATAAATCGAAATATGATGTTGATTTTTTATTTTTATTTTTTTGTGTGTAAAAGTTTAATGTTGAAATAGTTTTGTCAACAGTTTGTTTTAGTTCCAACTTCCATCCGATATTTTTTGATAAATCATCCAATAGATCAAGAATAATTGGACCCATATGGTCTATGAGAATGATAGAAACACGTTTTAAGATGAATAAACGAAACGAGACAACTGGCAGGGTATATACATAAACCCTAATTACCCGCAAGCTCTCCTTTGCTCGATGACTATTTTTAAAATATTTTGCAAACTCGAAATTAGATTAGTGTTTTATTGATATTGATTACATCGGAAATATTTGTTTTTATAACAAGAGTCTAGGAAATCGAAATATGAAGTGCTAAATTGAGCGATGGACAAAAACATAAATAATAAAATGTAGATGGATAGAGTCGTCCCACACTTAAGGTTGGTCCACATGGAATACCGTTGGAGGCTTCGCAGGCTTTTGTTCTGTCCTTGTCTCTCTCTCTCTCTCTCTCTCCCCTTCAAATTTTCTTACTAAAAATTCATTTGATTTTTTTTTTTTTTTGTTTGTGACTTTGTTTATACAAAATATTTTATAGCGCCATGCATTTAAACAGAGTAACCGACCCATATTGAACCAAAATTAAACCGGTTAATACATAAATAGAGCGCTAATTTTTAATGGAAATGAGAACAAACAAAATCTATTGATTTATCTTAAAAGAAATTTTATTGATTTATTTGTTCATTTTTATACTATAAAAAATAAAATTTCAGCGAGAAAGCTGAATTGCATAGGTAGTGCTAATAATACGTCGACAGAGATAAGGTTACTCACTACTTGTCTAGGGGATTTTGTAATAATCTTTTTTTTTTTTTTTTACATGAAAAAAGAGAGTAAGAGATGGAATTATGTGCGTGAGGAAGTCGTCATTTAAAATGGAATTTGGCATTTAATTAAAAAGGATGAAAGGTGCTTGACATACACGCGCCGTAGTTTCTTACCGGAAAGGGATTGGTATTGATGTTAACTAGACCGGGCCCGGTTTGGTATGGGCGGCGGCCAAACCGACCACCTGGCTATTTCTTCGTATTCTCTGATTCTGCAAAATCTAAGTCGGATCTTTTGGATTTGGATCTTCAGTTAACCTAGTGGGGTTCTACTAAAGTGACGGCGGTCATTTAGAGTCCGGTCATTGCAAACGTGAACCCTGTGATCTTATTACAGCACTTACTTGAGTTAAGACTTGAGAGTCTTGTTTCTTTGGATCTCTCCATAGAACCGTCCAAAAATTGTCAATTTGTGAATCACAACGAAATACGGCGCTATTTAATTTAATATTCAAATTCAAAATTTTAAAATATACTGCTTGTAATTTATTGCAGATTTTTTTTTTTCAAAGAAGTTTCGTGGCTCAAAATCAAATCATCCGCAATAGCCAGTAGGTAGTACTCACGTGTATTTCATACAGAATCGCCTGTATATGTTGACAATCAAATAAATAGAATCGTCTTCAATTTCTTCTGAATGTATGATGTATAACCGTCTTAAAGTACATATCCGTTTTGTGATAAAAATCATATTTTAAATAGGGTAATATTTGATGTCGCTTGGTCGCACACGTATGTATATGATAACATTCCGCATTTGGGCCTTCTTATGTTATAGGCGTCAGGCCCATTTTAAATGTCGCTTGGTCACGTATGTTCAATTTGGTAATATCGGGCTATGCTTTTTAAGCAAAAACATACTGGGCTAAAGATTTAAATGGACACATTTACTTTTTAAAATGGGTTTTGTGCAAAAAAAAATCCGTCAACTAATTTTTTTTTCAAATAAAATCCTCAGTTTTATAACGTGCAAGTCAATCCTCCCAACTTTCAAGTCACCCGCTAAACAGCCTATGAGTATATTGTCGACGTATCTCTTTTTGGCCGCCTAAAAATAATAAAACACTGCGTTTTGGAAAGAAAAACGGGACGGTGTTTTGTTTCTCATTCCGTTTTCGAAACAAAACTAAAACACGTTTACTCAATATCGTCGGAATTTCATTTGGGGAAGAAATAAAATTGATTTGGGGGAAATCCTAAATTAGGGTTCTTGGCGATTTTCTCAGCAGTGGAAGTGGAATCGAAGGCTTTCCTTGACGAGATCGACGGCTTTCCTTGTCAAGGAGGTGTGGAGATTCCCAGCAACAAGAGGATTGAGTACTCTCTTCAGTACATTCACGGAATTGGACGAACAAGAGCTCGCCAGATTCTCGTTGATACTCCAGATGGAAAACAAATTCACCAAAGACATGGCCGAGGAAGAGATCATCATTCTTCGTGATGAAGTCTCCAAGTATATGATCGATGGTGATCTGGTATTCACACTTTTCCTGCATATTCTTTGCTTTGTAGCACAAATGAATGTTCATAAAAAGTTTCTTTGTAGAATGGAAATCTTGTATCTTAAGATAAATGGATTTGTGATTTGTGTTGTGGGGTGTTTGTGCAGAGGAGATTCAATGCTCTTGCGATCAAAAGATTGAAGGAGATTCAGTGTTACGGGTAAGGCATATCCAAGGGCTGCCATGTCGAGGACATAGAACTAAGAACAATTGCAGGACTCTCAAGGGAAAGAAAATTGCCATTGCGGGGAAGAAGAAAGTTTCCACGTAAACTATGATCTGAGAGTTCTTTCTCGTTCTGTAATACTCTCTTTAGTTTGTCTAGTCTATTTGTTTAAAAATGTGATTTGTAATCCCCAAAACTTGGTTCCAATTGAGCCCTGCACATATTACATTTTTCCTTTTGGTTATTGTTATACCCTTTCTTTCACCATTTTGATCTTTGTGTTGAAGTTAAGCTTTCAATTACTCACTGAATGTTTTGGACACAAATTCAAGAACATAACTGCCTCAAGCTTTAACAGAACTTACTTTCATGGTGCTTTTATATATAAGCAACAAATCCAAAACAGAGAGAGTTTCATAAGATAGATAAAAAAACACCAGAAAGTTACACCGATAGAGAGATCAAACAGAAGAAAAAAGGGTAGTAGTAAAATCCTAAGTCTAGAAAAACCAAAAGAGAGAGCAATATCATCATCACATTTTTGATTTCAGCGATCAAATCTATATATCTAATGGCTTGTTCTTGGTGGTCAAAGTCAAACTCTTTCTCTGGTAAGAAGAGTTTCCAGGCCAGAACAAAGACATGCTTATCGTAAAAGTAGGAGTTTGCGAGCTTTATTTCGGATTGTGTTGGGTTGGTTCCGATGAAGAAAGGGTACATTAGAACCTGTGCAACAACTTTCCCAGCTTCCACTACTTTCCGAGCCACATAGTCTGCAATGTTCCCACCATTGCTCAACCCGAGAAGAACACATCTGTTTTAAAAGCCATATGAGAAACAATCACATTAACTCTGCCAGATGGGTTTTTATTTGCTTCCTCTCTTTTCCATTGATATTTATACCTGTACAACGGAAAAGTCGATGATGAGTGATCACATAATTCCCTTGTCGTTGAAGGAGCTACACACTACAAGAAAACAGACCTTTGCCATCGGCACGAATCGTTGTAAAATC
>OVBJ01002393.1:0-18321 GCA_900406535.1 Noccaea bulbosa
CCTGTTCCCTGCATCACATTGGAATAGAGATGCGTAAGTATTATCATAAATCCTTAGTGAGTAGATCATCCTGCCTACAGGCCATGTACGTCCAACACCAGACAATACATCAAACAATAACAACAAAAGCAAAGCATTAATGANATCGCACAGAAGCAACAGTATCGATCGACACCCCCACCGGTGTCGATCGATGCCCTACTCGGTGTCGACTGAGACCACAAAGGGTGTCGAACGACACTCTGCAACACGGTGTCGATCGATACCACAATGGTGTCGATCGACACCCTCCCGACGAAACAACACCAAAGGCAACGAAACAATGCGATAAACACAGAAACTCGTGGGATTCAATCCCCACATCAATCAAACAACACAATATCTCAATAACAGCTCAAGAACAACTCGAAAAACACAATAACACTTCTCAATCATGAAAACTCTGGTGATAAACGGACCTACAGTCCCGCACTCACCTTGAAAAGGGTTGAAAGAGGGAAAGGAAGATGAACAAGGAAGAATAGCCACAGATCTGCTCCAGAAACTCCCAAAAACCACCAAAATCGCCTCTGCCTCTTCTCTGAACATGTTCTCTCGAAAAACGTGAAAAGTGATGCGGTTACAGTGATTTCCTGAAGAAAATAGGGCTCCCTTGCCCTTAACCGTCCAAACCACAATCACTCAAATCGAACCGATCGATTTCACAGAAACCGGTGTCGATCGACACCCTTCCTTGGTGTTGGTCGACACCACTCGACCAAAACGACACTTCAACACGTCAATCGACTAAACCGGGAATTGATCACAATAACCGGTGTCGATCGACACCACCTTTGGTGTCGATCGACACTAGTGATTTAAGAATTTTTCACACGTTTTCTTCAAAGTGTTTGAACCTCGGACCGACTGTACAACAATCAAACAAGAACATGTACAATCAATCCTAAATTCACACTTCAAGGATCATGTGCAATCCACTCCTGAATCCCTAATGCCGTCCGATACCATTTCTAAACGACTTTCTGGTTCACGGATGTTACACTATATATTTAATTTCCAGTTTCTATGGTATATTTGTATTTTACATTCATATAAAGACTAATCTCCCAATGTTAAAAAAAAAGAAGTATATATCACCAAAACTATAGTCAAAACATCTTTATTTCCAATTTTCCTATTTCCAATTTTCCCAAACGTTACAAACTTGTTTATGTAAATTCTTAATGTGGGTCTAGACGTCTAGTCACTAGAGAGAAAATCTCCTCAAAGTATTAAAATCACGTGAAAACTAAGTTAGTAGTATTTCGACCCGTTTAAAAAAAAAAAAAACTAAGTTAGTAAAAAAGAACATATGAAGATCTTTTAACAAAAAAAGAAAAAAGAACATGCGATTTGACACACACACACACAAAATAAACCATGCAATTTAGTTAAAAGTGAAAACCATAAAAAGAAAACCGCAAAACACCACGTAAGTAAGGTGGATTCGGTAACTCCCTATCCAAAGAGAACAAATATACAGCGTAGTTTGTCATTTTTAGTGAGCATTTTGAGAGAAAGAATAAGAGAATCAGAAAATGTTATGAAGGGAATCGACAAGGTCAAGCAGAAACTGTTTTTGAAACAAGGTAAAGATCACATTGAGAAAGATCGAAAAAGAAATCAAGCATTTTTAAGTAAAAATATATGTGGAAACAAGATATACAGTATAATGTTAACATAGAAATTCTTATGTCAACTCTTGGATTAAACAATCTTGAGAATGATATTTCATTACAAGAAATTGTGGACGAGTTATTGCTAGAAATTGAAAACCTTAATGATGCTATCTAGCAAATTACCTCAAACATTGTTAAGTTTGATTGGTAACCATTGTTTTATAAAGATCTTTTTAACAAAAAACCATTGTTTTATAAAGACGGTTTTGAGTTTTTGAGCAGTTAGATCAAAGACGGTAAAAGACGCTAAGAGACAATTGTAATGAGAAGGACAATTTAATTAAAATGGAATATTGAATAATAGTTATGAATTGTGAATTATGAATGGAAACGCGTTTCGGTTAATTAAATCTTTTGAATAATTAACTAGGAGATTCTTGTGCAACTTTTACTATATATAGAATTATAGAACCTTAACGCTATAAAGTTTTCAAACTACTTTGCCCAATTCAGAGGAAGCCAAATTTGGTATGAGAAATCAATAAATCTAACTTATTGTAGAGTTAGAGTATTTGGTTTCAACTTTAAACTTTAAACTTTTAAGTTCTGTAATTAAGACTGACAGTTATAAAAGTGATTTAAATTCACTCTCTAAATCTCATATAGTTAACAGATTGAGAATTTAGTGGTGATTTGGTAATAGAATGTGAAAGGAGGCAAAATAGATAGATTTGTAATGAATTGAATGTGTTATGGTTCTTCCACTGAGTAGGTTGGAAAGTTGGAGAATCATAACTTCCAATTTATGATAAATAACAGAATTATAAGAATTCATTATTGGTTTGTTTTATATTCTATTTAAAATCTATATGAACTCATAAATAATTATTCATGGTAGAAGATTGATTTTTTTTTTTTTTTTTTTTTTTTTAANNNNAATAAAGAACATGTGAAGTAAAATTCCTCTAACTCCATGGCAAGGGAAGGCCAGACTTCAAGCTCATCAACGATCTTCACAAGTTGCAGACAATCAGATTCAAAGCGTAGCGAATTAATCCCCAGCGCTAGGGCTGTTTTCATTGCCCAAATAAGGGCCATTAACTCCGCATGTAACGGAGACTGGGTGTGAAAGGTGGAGATGGCTCCAAAATGCGTGCCACCATCTATTTTGTCAATAACGAAACCTCCTCCACTAAACTCGCTATCGACTCCCCAGGAGGCGTCGACTTGGCAACGTGGGAGGATGATTTCGTTTTCGTCTCCTAAGCTTGTGTTTTGTGGCTCCGGTTCTGGTTCTTCGTCGCTAGCTTGTTCCACGATTTGTGCCATTGTCCATGCCTTGGCTTCTGAGATGGCAGATTGTAAAGTGTCTTGTGGATTGATGTCCTTGCCATTAAAAACTTTTTCGTTTCTCGCCTTCCATATGAACCAGGTGATCCACGGGAAGCTTGCTAGGGTCTCCTTTTGTGTTCCAAGTTCTTTGGCTCGCCATAACAGGTGATCAATATTATTGTAAAGAGAGTGACACGGGAATATCCCCGGAATTTCTGGAATATCAGACAGCCTCCAGACTTGTAGAGCTGCCGGACATTCGAAGAGACAATGGTTTATAGTCTCAGGCTCGTCTCTGCACCTTGGACAGGATCGTTCTGTTCCACAATGACGTTCAACAAGACGATCTTTTACAGCTATACAGCCTGCTACAGATCGCCAGATAAAGTGTTTTAGCTTCTTTGTCGTTTTGAGGGACCAAACTTTATGTCTTATCACATTCGTACTCTGTTCGAGTACCAGACCCAGGTCGTCACTGTCCGATTGCTGGGATGCTAAATCATATCCTGATTTAACCGAATATGCACCAGACTTTGTGTAAGCCCATACTACGTTATCTGCTCTAGGAATGCGGCTGGGCTTAATGCTCTGTATTAATCGTATGTCCTCATCCGTAAAGAGTTGTTGCAAAACATCTATCTTCCACTCATGCTTATGGTGATCTATGAGATGATACACCAATAAATACGGGTCTTGGAAAACTCCCCTACAGTTTGGTGGTCTTGGAGGACACACGGGAAGCCATGAATCTCGCCAAACAGCTGTATTGGCTCCGGATCCGATCGATTTATGGAGCCCTCGTTTCAGGAGTTCTCTGGCCGCCAGCATGCTGGTCCAGCCGTAAGATGGAGAATTTGCTCTCCCCACTTCTAAAGGATTTGAGTACCTGAAATAGCGTCCTTTGAGAACACGAGCTAACAGTGATGTCGGGTAGAATATAAGTCTCCATAGTTGCTTCGCAAGTAGAGAGAGATTGAAATTTTTAAGGTCTCGAAAACCCAGGCCCCCCTTTTCAAAGGATGTACAAATCTTTTCCCATGCGATCCAATGCAATCCCCGACTATTCTGTTTAGTGCTCCACCAGAAATTTGATATCGCACTTTGCAGTTTTTTTGTGATATCTTTTGGTAAAAGATAACACGACATCACATACGTTGGGAGAGCCTGTGCAACTGACTTGATCATCACTTCTTTACCACCTTTTGAGAGAAGTTTCGCGGACCAGGAGTTTATCCTTTGACTCAGACGGTCTTGGATGAAAGCGAAAGCTTGTTTCTTCGAACCGCTAATCTTCTCGGGAAGTCCCAGATACATTCCCATTCCCCCCTCCTTTGTAATACCCAGCGTTTGTTTTACAGTATTTCGTACGTCCGGAGGAACCTTATTCCCAAAAAAAACTGAAGATTTAGAGGCATTTAGCAGCTGGCCTGAAGCTTTCCCATAGATATCTATGATCTTTAGTAACTCTGCACATTGCAGGACCTCAGCTTTACAGAAGAAGAGACTATCGTCGGCAAAGAGTAGGTGGGAAATTGCTGGGCTATTGCGTGCTATCTTTAAACCTGTGATCCGACCTTCTGCCTCTGCTCCATTGAGTTGGGATATCAAGGCTTCTGTTAAAATGATAAACAAGAATGGAGATAAGGGGTCTCCTTGTCGCAAACCTCTTGAAGGTTTGATATCCCCTTTGGCTACTCCATTGATAAGAACTTGATATGAAACGGAAGAGATACAAGCCATAATCCAAGATACCCATTTGACACCAAATCCCATTTGGAGCATCAAAGCTTCAAGGAAAGTCCATTCGACTCTGTCGTACGCCTTACTCATATCCGTTTTTATACCTATATATTTGGATTTACAGCTCAGATTCGTTCGGAGAGCATGAAAGGCTTCTTGGGCTATAAGTATGTTGTCTGTGATGAGTCGCTTAGCTACAAAAGCTGATTGTGTCTCCGAAATCAGTTTCGGGAGGAATTTCTTGAGTCTCTTGCACAAGATCTTTGAGATGATTTTGTAGCTAACATTACAGAGGCTGATCGGTCTGAACTCTATCATCTCTCTTGGTCGTTCTGTCTTTGGAATGAGGCAAATATTAGTTCGATTTAGGCGTGAATCAAAGGATTCAGCCGTAAAAAACTCCTTCACCATATGGATTATATCATTTGCCAAAACCTCCCAGAACTTGTGATAAAAGAGGCTCGTCATTCCGTCAGGACCCGGTGCCTTTTCGGGATCTATTTCATTAATAGCTCGCCTTATCTCCTCATTTGAGGGAATTTTGGTTAAGGAAGCATTTATTTCTGGGGTAACTTGTGGAGAGACATATCGAAGAGCTTCATCAAAATCATTTGGCTGTGTTGTTGTAAAAAGATTTTGAAAGTAATTGGTGGCAACTTTCTCAATACCTTCTTCAGTTTCTGCCCAGGTGCCATCATTCTTTTTTAGTTTTGTAATGCGATTCCTTGCTCTCCGCTGCTTTGTAGTCGCGTGGAAAAATTTTGTATTCCGATCACCCTCTTTCAGCCACGTAGCTCGGCTCTTTTGTTTCCAGAAAAGCTCTTCTTCCCGATATGCAGCGCATAGATCCCATTTTAGCTGGAGTAAATCCTCGCTTGACGTATTATCATCTACTTGTGCCTGTTCCAACCGTTGCTTGATGGCCTCTTTTTTCTTTGACGAGTTGGATTGATTAGACTTTTCCAAGTTGATAGTGCTTTACGGCATGTGGAGATTTTATAATGAATATCTCCCATTGTCGAAGGGTCTGTTGTATCCCATCCTTGCTTTATAGTAGCTTTCAGACCTTCTTTTCCAAGCCACCTCTTATCAAATCTAAAGGTTCGTCGGGCTTTGACAGCTTTTGAATGAATTCTGGCCAATACAGGCCGATGGTCTGAACCCCATAGCTTTAAATACTCCACATTAGTGTGGAAAAATTTATGATGCCAATCTTCATTGCCCACGGCTCTATCCAAACGGCATTGGACTTTTCCAGCACTCCTGTACCCGACCCATGAAAGAAAATTTCCTCTGTACGGAAAATCAATCATACCACAATTATTTAGCATATGCCGAAATGGCAGAAAAGACGACTCAGCTCGTCGTCGTCCTCCCCGTTTTTCATGTACACCAGTCATCTCATTGAAATCTCCTATCATCAACCATGGTCCCTGTCGGCTTAGGCTCAGTTGAGTAAGACGATCCCATACTATACCACGACACTCATAGACCGGATCTCCATATACAAATGACATGAAGACTTTTTCTCCTTCAGTGGTAGTCTCTATGTCAATCAAACGACTATCAGAAGAAATTATCCTCACATCAAAAGAATCAAAATAGAGGAGGGCTAGTCCTCCACTTCGACCTTCAGGTTCCACGGTAAACAATTTATCATAACCAAAAGGAATTTGAAATTCATCTTGCAAAAAGGAAAAATTGTTTTTTGTTTCAGAGAGAAAGAGAAAGGAAGGTTTAAAATAACGGTGTAGCTCCTTTAAGTGTTTCTTGGTTAGGTAAGCTCTTGCACCTTGACAATTTCAAGCAATTGTATTCATATCTCTTCAAGTTCTAAGCTGGACGTGTTTGGTTTGACGAGGCACCCCGATAAGAGTTATCAGCCTACATATTCATCTTAGAATGACCAGCTGAAACTACACAGAATATGGTTCCGGAAATGAACATAGCAGTTGCTAGAAAAAATTGTCCTTTTCGATAAGCAAATAGTAGTCCATAACACAATCAGAACTGTTACCACCATATAAGCACCATACAAAACCTTTCCAATAAAGCACAAGTTCTCGCAATTCCAAAAAGAATACAGATCCTTAGCACCAGGCTAGAGAGAAAACAAAACGTAACACACAATATCTCAATATGCGACCGAGGGAAAGAGGGATCCTTGATCGTCGTATTGCTGTAGCAGAGAAGTTGGACGCCGTCTTGGTGTGGTTCCGAGCACAAAGTAAAAGAAAATTTCCTTTGGGATCGTCTTTCACTAAAAATCTTTTCCTTGCGTGTGATGAAGAAACTCCACGACCGGTATCACCACCGGAGTTAATCATTTTGAATTTGAGACCATCATCACTCACAAAGTCTTAGCACACAGCTAGAAAGTATCTAAGCTCCAATAGTAGCAGACACTAGAATCTCCAGTCTAAACTGACAACGTCAAAAACCGAGACTACTAGAAAGGCAGAAACACTACCTCGTCAAAACCAGATCTATGGAAAACGTGACGCTGTAGTGCAGAGGATCCTCGTGTCGTCTATTTTAAGTTCTAGAAACCTATAGAGAGATGAACCTCGTGACAACGTAGACTAGAAAGAGGAGTGTATGATAGTCTCCCTTGTTCATAAGCATCGTCATAAATCTTCAGTTTTGAGCGCCGTTGGACTGGAGATACTGGAAATCGGAAATTGCCATCAAAATCGCCAAAAACCTATTAGAGGCTTTGAAAGGGATAGATCAGCCTCGAATAATGCCATTAGGTTGTCAGGGATTCTAGACACTGAAGATCGCCCTTTTCATCTGAGTATAGGCTAGAGAGAGCAGTGAAAACCAAATCGTAGCAATACGCTAGAGACACGACGAGAAAAAACACTCGGACCACGGTTACGTCCACGGATACGTTAACGGAGGCAGCAATCTGAAGTGCTCTCACCATAGAAGTCACCGGAAATCGTCGCCGGATGTCGTCTGGGAAATCGCCGGCAAATCGCCTCGGGTTCGCATCTTCTAATCTCGCCAAAAGTTGTCTTGAAGATCGCCTCCGCAATTTCCTCTGAAACTCGCCTGCGATTCGTCTTTTCCTTCAGATCTGAAAACGCGTACAGATCTCGCCGGAAGTCTCAAATATTGTTTATAGAAGCGAGCGCAAGGACGACATCATCGGCTTCATTGGTAGAAGATTGATTATGGAATGGGATTCTTTGAAAAATACCCTATTTATATTTAAAATTTTGAAACATACCCTAATTTTTTTCTGCTTTTAAAAATACACTTTTTGAATTTAAAACGACTGTTTTGACCTAATTTAAATAAAATATTAATTAATAATTACAATTACAAATTAAAAATGAAATTAAAAAATAATAGAATAATTTTTTTTTTCCAGATAAATATAAATTTAAAAAATTTAAAAGTGGAGAAATCTATATTACATTTTTAATGTTTTTTTTAAACAAATTTTAATATTTTTAGAACTTTATATAAAAAACTTTAGTCTCATCCCATTTCAACCAAATGAAACTTTATAAATTCAATCTTTACATATATATAAACTTTATAAACTATTAAAATTTTAAAAGTTGATAAATCTATCTTTCATTTTTAATGTTTATCTTTAGACACATTTAAATATTTTTGAAATTTTAGATAAACAACCTTAATCTCACCCTCATTTAAACTTTATATAAACAACCTTATATTTTAAAAGAATTTTTAATAAAATCTAAACAGATAATTAGGGCTGTTTAGTATTTTAAAATGAAACAAAATCATAATCAAATCTTAATATTTTATATTTCTTATTTGAATTTTGTTTTTATTAAATTAGTTGAAAACTTCAAATTAGGATAATTAAGTTATTTCACATATAAAAAGTGTATTTTTCAAAACTAAAAAAAAAAACAAGGGTAATTTTCAAATTAAAAACTCATCAAAAAATATATTTCCAAAATTTTTCTTAATCCGGAATTTTTCCTAGAGACTAATATAACTACTGTATTTTATCAGATCTTTGTATATTAATTTAAAAATAAAAATTTATAGTACTTTTTTCAACAATAAAAATATAAAGTACTTTTTCAACAAATAAAAATACACCTGAAATAATTATTATAATGTAAAAGGTGTAATATTGTGAATTTAAAATTCCGATTGAAAAATCACTTGACAATATGACCAAATTTTCGTTTTTTTTGTATACCTAGATGGTGTATTTAATCATTTATTTGTGTGGTCAACTAGAGTATTCATTAAATACATTCGGTGGTCTTATTTATTATCTTAGAGCAAAAACTTCATGAACCTCATGGTATGTCAAACCAAATAGACCCCATTCTCATACACAAGGCTTTCTAAATAGTATAGCACCACAAATCAATTTTATAGATATGTTGTAAACACTATTCACATGGTAATGAATGGAGAAATAGCTTTGACCCTTTGACTGTCCCAAAAATAAAAATAAAACAATAGCTCATTTCTTTTTGCTTATTGGAGCACTGATATTAAAAAGTCAATAGTACACAAATTGACTAACACCCAAAACATTTTTTTTTCTGCTCAGGAAAACATACAGAAATATTGTTTATACTTTTGATTTGTGTGTTTTAGCTTTGATTTTCATTCCCAAAACCTTCATAAGACCGATTTGAAGGAACAAAAGCAGAAGGCTGTTTAGTAACAGCAGCCAAGATCTCTCCATAACCCACAACTCCAACAAGAACATCATCATCAGAATCAGCCTCCGTAACCCAAACATGTGTGGCTCTATGAGAAAGCATCTGAGCCATAACCGCAGCCAACGAGCTCGACGTTTTGCAAGTTAACGGCGCACTTCTTCCCCTGTACATGCTCCTACCGATGCTCAGCCTCGTCGGGCTTGTTGGGTTGAAACCAATGCTCCTGCTACTGAACTTCTTGGACTTTGTTTTCGCTGTTCCGTTGTTGTTCTGCTCTCCTCCGACGAATGAAGTTTGGAGGAAGTCGCTGAATGATCTAGACGACATGTTGTCCTCAACTCCCATCACAAACTGTCCTGCATATAGATTAGCTAGAGCCCAAGCTGCAGCAAGATAATCACATTTCCAGAGCTTTGAAGCTGAGATCTCTCCTATAATCTTGAACTGTTTTTCGTTCTCGGTTTGTTCCAAAACAGCGATCGCACTAGGGTCACAAGGCGGCTGTCGAGTGGCTTCTATGGCTGGATGAGAGGCCTCAATGAAGTTATAGTTTAGATTGATGATGTCAAGAGAGGAGATGGATGTGAGAGGTAAAGGAGCTAATGCTCCAAGAACACCAATAAGGAAGCGTATCACGTCTTCCCTCGAGAGACAGCAAAACTTGTCCCGGTTTGAAGCCTTGGAAGCAGCAGGCCTGTTTGTGGAGTCAGCAGTGACACCACTGCTGCTGCTAGAGTTTTCATTGTTCTTCAGCCATTTCCCGTTGTAAAGAATGGAGAATCTCTTGCTCATACCTCTCCAAACAACGCTTTTCGGAACCAGAAGTCGTCTCACTCCTTGTTTCATCATCTCCAAAGCATCTATCAACCTTGCATTACAATAGAGACAATAACATTATCATCATAACAAAGAATTGTATCATGCAACGAAATGTAATTCCATCAACAGATATATCAAACTCACTGCAACAAAGGAATCTTAATTTTTCAACACACAAGCAAAATGAGCCTATGTAAAGTAACAAGAGGAACAACGAATATGGAACCAATAGAAGTATACATCATAGTATATATAAACAAACTTCTACACAGCATTTCATATCCAGTTGGTCATAGCTTTTACATGACTATTCACTGCTTATCTACTCTCACGAAGATCAAACATAACAATGTTGCAACTCAATTGAAAAAAACAAGATAATTTAACAGGGTGAAACTGTCATCAATTCCATAAACACATTTAAAATCTTAAGTGCATATGAGGATGACTTTTTTACAGTCCACAAAGGAGGAAACAATAAAAAAGTCCAATTTAATTTACTTAAGGTTAATGGGTTATATCTATTTTAATTTTTAGATGATTCGTTGAGGCTATGGACATAACGATGCACATGTTTATGGTCAATTAACAATTGTTCTTTGTAGAGGGTGAGAAGAATAATAAAGAAGAGAAGGATAGATAGAGAATCTTTTGTAAGTGACAAAAAACAAAGTAAAAAATGTTTAAAATCACAGATTCTACAAAAAAAAAAGTCCATTTAAAAATGTATAAACTGTTTTTGTGTTAGTTGATGCCATGAAGTTACATCATTTCAAGTAACAAAAGTAGTTGCAGGCATATTATAAGAATTTGACCAAGGTCTACGCAAAGATAAAAGTCAACAAGATTGGATCATTTTAAAAACTATTCTCTTTTTAGTAATTGTGTTTTTCCCAGATGTTTGCAATATTTTCTTAAACACTGAACACAAAAAAACATTGTTATTACTTCATTTTGGTCTAAGCCATGAGCCCAAAATATTAACTGTTTTTATAAAATAAGAAAGATAAAGAGGTCCCTACTTTCTTATAAATAAACTGAAAAATGAAGTTAGATCAAAATGTCATGTGGGTATCTAAGCACATGGCCTTATGTAAGAGTTTCTCTGATTAGATCTAAACCATGTTGCGAGAATGAAATGAAATCAGTGATCTAAGATTCAGTCAATTATCACTACACCAAACAAACGAACGTGTCCAACTTTGGATTCAACTAGATCCAAGGCTTTGAGGATCACAACATTAAATTATGCATAAGCTAAGAATGAGATCTTAAATGTATGCAACTAAAAATCGAACTAGTCTTGGAAACACATCGAATAGCACTAAACCAGGAGCTATTCAAGAAATAAAAACTCAAATTTGCCAACTCTAGGACATAAATTGAGCTAGAGATGTGACACTTTATACTAAAGTAGAGATCCTAGACAGAACTTAAAATCGAACTAGTCTTGGAAACACATCGAAATAGAACTAAACAAAGGAGCTATTCAAGAAACAGAAACTCAAATTTGCCAGCTTTTATGACAAAAATTGAGCTTGAGATGTGACCCTTTTCAGTAAAATTAAGATCCTAGATGTTATGCAATTAAAATCAAACTAGTCACAGATACATCAAATAGAACTATTCAAGAAACATAAACTCAAATTTACCAGCTTTATGACACAAAATTGAGCTAGAGATGTGAATTAGTCGCAGACGCATCAAACAGAACTAAATCAGGAACGATTTAAGAAACAGAAACTCAAATTGGCGAGCTATAACACTAAATTGAGCTTAAAATGTGACCCTTTTCAGTAAATTGAGATCCTACATGTATGCAACTAAAATCGAACTAGACCCAGAATCAAATTCGGGAGCTTTATGACACAAAAATCGAGCTAACCTTGTCCCAGGATCAACTTGTTTGAGAAGAGTGTTGTTAGGACAAACAACTTCAGAGACAGGAATCTTCATAGCTTTTTCTTCTTGCAAACACTCAGTCTTAGCCAAGAAAGCAACGATATCAAGAGAATTCAAAATCCCGACGAATCTATGCTGTCTCATCTCGCTGTTCTCCACGAATCCAGGAAGCGACGGCGGCGTCGATCTTTTCCTCCAAACCGGAATCCCACACTCCGTCGACTCTCCGATCGCTCGAATCGCTGATTCAACAGTCTCCGTCTCGTAGAACTCGACCATCTCTGGCTTTCCCACCGTTAGATCTCCCACCACATGGTACAAGAAAACCGACGCCATCACACGATGAAAGATCTCAGGATCCGTTTCCCAAAGTTATAAGAGAGAGTGAAGAAAGACGAGGAGGAGGTGGAGACCGGTGATTGGTGATCGGAGAAGGATTAAGAGGAGGAGGAGAAGAGAATTCAACATTGAAATCCCATGAAGCGATCTTATGAGATTTGTTCGGAGTAATAATTATTGCCTTACTGGTTTCAGTCAAGAGAAACTGTGATAATGGATAAAAAAGATGGAAGATCAAACCATAGATAGAGTGTTTCGTGTCCGTATAATTATTATAAGGAAAATTGTGTAATTAATGAAATTTCTAAGTAGGAAAGAGAAATTATCAAAACATATTATTGTTGCACTTCATGTACACTTAACCACAATGAAATGCAAATTTATAAAACAGCTAATAGATTAGCAAAAAAATGTTAAGAGGGCATGCTTTTATCAAGGATTCGTATTCAAATGTAATGTTACAGAATTTTTGCGGCGTTTTATAGGGTTTTGGCGATTTCAAAGGCGATTCTCAGATCTCCAAGCCTCCTCACCGACAACGCTCGCCGCTGAAGATCCTCGATGCTACAAATCAACGAGGGAGACTACCGTACACTCCTCGATGTTTACATCATATTCTATCGACCATTTTTGGTTTGCTCAAATCTTTTCTGGAGTAATTTGTACTGTGTTTCTAGTGTCTTTTCGATCACGCTAGGTTATATGAGATCCTCCACAAATATTGGCTTTGTGTTTACTCTTATCCTGGCTTTTCAGATACATCCACACACGTTTATTTGACTCAACGAGGTTTTGTTCCCAGCATCTCCTTATTCTCATGTTTTGTGATTATATGATTGTACCGCTAGTATGGATTCCGCTCGAAAATCTGGACTCCGTGGAAGTAGCTCAAACTCTGTCCGACGGAGACTTTCATTGATATTATCGATGTCCCGGATTTCGACTACTCAAATATTGATGAACGCTTTAAACTCACCTTGGTTGGCCGAATGTTCCACATGGAAGACAGAAGTGTTGATGCCCTCATTAAGCATATGCCAAAACCAAAGATATATATGCGACATAGAAGGAAGAGTTAAAGCCACTAATCTTGGAAATGGGAAGTTCCCATCGATTTTGATAATGAGAGAGATTTTGAGAAAGTGCTACACAAACGTCCTTGCCATTTTAAAAGATGGAGTTTCTCACTAGAACGATGGGAACCGAACATCTACGAAGACTTCCCAAACTCACTTGTTTTCTGGGTGAAAATTGATGGCATCCCCGATCACTACATGAAAGAAACAACCTTTCGTAATATTGGAAAAGCTTTAGGACAGATTGAGATTATGGATATAAAGGGTGCTATAGTAGTCAGAAAATTTATTAATTAAATACTTTAGAAAATAAAAAATAATAATTTAATTTAAGTTAGAATTTTGAAATAAAAAATTAAAAATTAAATATATTATTATTACATTGAGATACCTACATAATTTATAATGAGTTTATTTTATTTTATTTGATTAATAATATTAAGTTAATGCTATCTTATCGATATAAATAATTTTATATTGTGGATAACTTTTGAGTTGAGTAGATCGTCTTGTATTTTTATTTTTTGAGGGTTTTGTTTGTAAACAAAAATTAGTTTGGGTTTTTTTTTTTTCACAAAACTCTTGTTTTTTTCGCTTATATTGCGAGTGACTTTAAAGGTGGGTGGTTTGACTTGAATTTTTTTAAAGTGAGGGGTTTTCTTAGAAAAATAATTTAGTTTGGATTTTTTTTTGCACAAAACCCTATTAAGTAATTACAAATGTGACATATATACTATAAACGTAGAATAATTTTCTCCCTCATGCTGACACGTCAGCCTTTTAAATTGATTATGAGACTGTCACGTGGCATCATATTTCCCCAAATCATTATTTAGAAAAAAAAAGTTGTTCATCTCTCTTGTCTTCTTCTTCTCGCGTGTAAGGGTTTCAAACGCATGTAACGCTTCATCTCTCTCTTTTTTATCCTTCATTGAGATTAATCTGTATATCCATCGCAAAGGGCAGTCGTTCCACCTTCACTTTCAATCTCCTATATATTTATTCACATGGTCAATCGAACCATTATTTCTCCCTTTTATCTTTCTCCAATAGGTAACTTCCGTGGTTTTGGCTTACTCCTTCTCTCGGTTCTCAAAGTGCATACGAATTTATAGTTTTGTTTGGAGAATGAATTTACAGAGCCATCGAGAATCATCATAAAGCAACTACAATAGTTACAGCGTCATCTCTGTTTCTGAAATCCACATTCTTTTTTCCCTCGGAGAATCCAATTTCAGGTATGTAATTAAGATGGTACAGCCGTTGATACTTCTAGCCTGCTCATCTGACTTCAGTCTTACCCTGTTGAAACCTGGTGTTTTTCTAAATCTTAAACTATGTTTCTTTTTTTTTTTACTTTTGATTGGCTCTAATTTCAGAAATCAAAATTGATGGGAGATTCGATTTATTTCTCTTCTGTTTCTCGTTCTACCATGGCTATGATGAAGAACAACAATATAGTTTTAATAATGTTTAAAATTGATGGGAGATTAGTTTTATTTCTCTTATGCTCTTCGTTCTACCATGGCTATGATGAAGAAACAATAAGATAATTTTAATAATGTTTGAAGGAGAGGGTTTATTGCTCAGATAACACAGCCGATGGATTGGAGAATACGTACACGCGATCCCAGATAGAGGCTTCCTTTGAGGGAAGGAGAATTACTTCTCGACGAGAATGACTCTACCGTGAATGTATTTTGGGTTGGGATCAAGCTCGGAGTCACCGTAACCGCGTAAGTCGGGAGGAACGGCGCGGTAGCCTAAAGCGGCGAGTCCAGGGCTCTGGTGACGCCAAGTGTACCAGAGCGTAGGGAAGCCATGGAGGAGGAGGACTATAGGACCATCGGAAGAGCCTTGGATTGCTACGTGGACGTCTATGCCGTTTCCTCTTATCTTTCAGTGCTCCATGTCTTTTTTGAATCCGTGTGATTTCACTAGGTCTCAGGTAGGTGATCAACTATCCCAAAATGAACATGCATGACCTTTTCTCCGTCAGGTGATCATTTGTATGTTTTTCAATTCTTCTCGGAAAGGGACGAGATTTGTTAGCTGGATTCCATTTCACGTGTGTATGAGTTAATTCGATTTCCACCTACAAGCCATGTATGTGGATTTGTTCATAGATGGGTATGGAAAGATTGTCTCTTAAAAGGACTTTACATGGCAGCTACCTAAGTACATGACATTTTTCATAGGCCCATGAGGTTTGTTGTATGAAGAACAGCAGCCATCAAACTATCATTGTTAATTGCATCAAACTTTACTTTTCATCTTCATGTGGGAGGAGAAGATGAATTAGTTGTAATGTCCATTATCAACAAGATATCTGGAGATAATCGAAGGGCCATCTCTCTCAATTAGAATGAGGAAGCTTCGTTGACGTTGGTTAAAAGTTAAATAGAATAACAAAGCAAGACAGCAAAAAAGAAAGAGAGATATATAAAACTCAAAATATGAAATCAAACAAAAAAAAAATTGTCAAAATAAATTAAAATAACGTTAAAATCCAAAAAAATATTAATGGAAAAAACCAGCGATTGTAAAACAAGTAAAACAATTAAATATTAATTGTAAAACAATCCATAACAAGTGTTCAGCTAGCAGTCGATGCCAGGCCAAGCCTGGTGAGTATATTTAAATAATTCCAATCTCTACTCCAACTATTACCTGCTCGATTACTTGAATGTTGAACCTATATATATCTCCTTAATTTGAATCAGGATTTACGTAGGCATTAAACGAATCATTGACATCTGCTTATCCGCTACAGCGTCCAACAAAACGTATCATCAATGAACATTTTCTCATACTTTAATCATATATCATATATAGATGTAGTATACTTCCTATTATTAACATGGTAGGGGAAAAACACCTAATTAATTAAATACGAGTATATACAAACCAAAAGGACAAACATTTTAAAACAACAAGCTGAAGAATAAAGGTTAAAATAACGAAAACTTTTATAGAACATATATAATAAAGGGAAAAAAATATAGAAGAAATATTTACAAACAAACTTAATGAAAAAATAATAATAATTAAATAGGAAGAGGTATCGCTGATGTAGGATTGAAAATTTGCAATGGATCTAAATCCGATCAAGACAGACCAACATTGTTTACAATGAAATTTTCAATAACATATAAACAATAAGAGGTATGTCGGATGCATTTACATTCAAAAATAAATAATTGCCCACAAGAAATGGAACTAACAACTCATATAGGGATTTTTTTTTTTTTTAGGAGTAGGGGCATAACACAGCGACCATAACACAACGACTAGAGAATTTAGATGGATGCAATAAATCTAAGATTCAACATAAATAAATTAAAAATTTATAATATACATCTACAGTATAAGTGTTGATATAATATAAGTAACGAATTAAAGAAATGCACTTACGTACAACCTTTGATAATTTAAACAAGGGATCCTCCGTTTGGGGAGATAGAGGGAGACAGTATAGTTGAACTGCTTAACGGGCCAGAAAATGTGAAAATCAAAGTCCTGAAACTGGAACGTAACTGTTTTAGTGAAAAGGTGTTTCCTCAAACATGCGCCTGACCTCTCTACTATGAGTCTTTAGCCAACCCTTTAATGAGTAAAGGACGGACGCATATGTCCCACGATTTATGAAAATATAACATAATCAAATTTTATTTTATATGCAGGTGAAACATAATTAGAAATTTGGAATCCATGTTTGTTTTGGTTTTGCGATATATAAAAATATAGACATTGCGTACATTATTTTCGTAAAAGACGAGAATCTAAACATAAGAGTTCATTCCTTCATACTTTATCTGGTCTTCTACTCTTATCAATTACATTAAGGTCGTGACATATAATAGGACAAATATCTTAATAATAAAAAATTTATTTTACAATTACCAGCAAATTTTCGAAAACGAAAGTAAATTCAGATGGACCTCCTAATACAATGTCCTAACTAAACTCAAAAGACAATTGACAAAAAATTTATAATAATCACAACCCGCGCATCGCGCGCGTTTAGCCCTAGTATATATATATATAAATTGAAGGAAGTCTCTTCCCAGCCCTCCACATCAGCAAATAGAGTATCTAAAAAACTGACACATCAGCATTTTTTTAGTGGATTTTAATTATTAATTTTATTTATTATGTTTTCATTATTATACTTTAATTATCATACTAATTATCAGTCATTAATATAATAGGTTTAGCTAGAATTTGAAAAGACATTTTTTATAAAAGATAACTTATATATTTATCTATTTTAAGAAAGTTATAATTTCATAACTTTAGTTTTACACTTCTATTTATACAATTTTATTAAAGTATTTATGTACATTAAGTGGGTAAAGTAAAAATGAATAAGATGCAACATAATATTCGAGTAAAAGATTAATAAAGTCTTATAACACTTATATAATATTTAAGTGAAAAATATGTAGAAAATGACTAGAGAAAAATAATGAGTGCTAAATTAACACCATACTAAAATGTTATTCATAGTTTAATATATTATGTTTAAGAAAAGGGCTGTTTTCAAAAGTAATACAAAATTTGAAGTCAAATGCAAAACTAATACCCTCTTTTTTCTTTCCTTCTTTATCCTCACCATATTTGTGATAATAACAAAAATATCATTACTTTCGGCCTTGAAGTCTAACCGTGAAGTCTAATACGAAAACAAAAGGTCGAAAAAAACCTCATCTTCTTCATTTATTCACGACAATACCATCACCATCAATTCGTCCAACAACCATTCTGAACTGAAATCAAGCTTTG
>OVBJ01002394.1:0-18317 GCA_900406535.1 Noccaea bulbosa
GTGTAGTTCTTTATACCTCCAAGTTCATAAAGCTTTATAAGTTTTTACATGCCACACTAGTGACAGCTTTGAAAGCTCTTGACTCGTCGACGATCAACGGCCATTACCAAAGGTATCAGAATCGTCCATGGTGATTTTTGCGGTCTGCCCGCAAACCCGCCCAACCAAAGCGGGTTTACCCGCCTAAACCCGATAGCCCAAACGGGTTAACCCGCAAGACCCGCAAATAAATGGACTTCAATTGTCTAAGCCCGCCCCGCCCCGTTGCGGACCTATTTGGGTCGAACCCGCGGGCTGCGGCCCAAGTTGACATCTCTACACATATGACATATCAAATGGAACCGTTGACAAAAGCCCCACTAGTAGATTGGAGATATGTTAATGGAGATTTCTGTTTACACAAACACTCTTGAAAATGTATATTTGATTGTGTATAGTTTACTACATGTTCTACGATATTAGTATCAAAGAACGTCTACATATATATGTTCTAACTAGTCTCAGAGCATGTTTTTGCTTATACGACCAAACATCTTTATGAAGAATACAGTATATATAGTTGATACATTTTTATATGGTTCCGTATATAAACATGTATGTTAACTTTCTTACTAATAATTTTCAAATTATAACAACATGATTTGGCTATAGCTAGCTGTTTTAGAGGTAGACTAGATCTCCCACGAACTAATTAAATCTAAGATAAAAGAAACAAGACTAAAAGAACACAGAAATAAATAAAATAAGATTGACAGAAGAAAACATTTACTCCACGGAAAAAAAGAAAAAGAGCTTAGCTCCCAGTTGTTTTATTTTGATTCCTTCCCAGTTGTTTTATTTTGGAGAAAATAATTTAATTTGAATTCACACAAACTTGTTCAGATTTAACTACCGTGACTTTTGAGATAGGTGGATAAGGCATGAGACTTTAACCGAAACTCGAATCCGAACCTAAATTTTAAAAAACTCGAACGGTTTCTATATTTCTAAATCCGAAAATTCGAAACCCGAAGTTTCAGATTTATGTGGATTGACTTATGCTTGTTTAACGTGAGGGGTTTTCTCGTAAAATAATTTAGTTTGATGTTTTTTTTGCACAACCTTTTTTTAAAGACATGATAATGCATTGTCATTAATCTAGACAAGGATTATATTATGGGTGAATTTTGAAGTGAATGGTTTGATTTGCACTTTTTTGAGGCGAAATTTTTTTTTGCAAAAATAATTTGGTTTGAGGATTTTTTTTTCACAAAATCCATATTTATAAATAATACTCTAGTCATTTTTAAATGGATGGTTTTTGTTCAAATGAGTTTTCCATTCCCTTCACTTTTTTTTTTCTCTTTCAAAAACCCATCTCTCTTAATCAGTCAAGATTTTTGATAAATTGGATTAGAGCATGGTAGAGCCCTAAATACCCACAATTGCAATTAAACATCCCCTAAAAATCAATCAATTCGAATTTCAAGCTGTAAAGGAAAACCTTATTCGGGAAGAATACGAAAAGCAGAGAGTATTAGTCACTATCTGTGTTCACTGTAAAGTAAGATCAAAACTCTTTGTGAGATGAATATATTAAGTTTTTACGAGCTAGGGGAATATGAAGTTCAAAACTTTGTGTGGTAAGTACTATCAAAACTTTTGCGGAGATGAATATATATATATATATATATATAAAGTTGAATAAGCTCTTTTATGGTGATGCCACGTCAGCAAATTGAGGCTCTAGAATACTGACACATCATCGCAGTCAATTTGATTTATTATATTTTCTATTTTTCTATTTTTCCCTTTTTTATTTTAATTTTCATAATTATTATCATACATTATTATAATAGTCTTAACGAAAAGTCAATTTAAAAAAAAAAAAAGATTATATAGTTTACGTTGATGTCAAGATATTATAGAAAATACATTGATTTTTTTTTAAGTATTTTTGGATAAAGTGAGATGAGACCGGACAGAACGGGACGGAAAAAAAAAGAACGGGAGAAAAGAGAAATTTTACCTACTTCTTATTATATCAAGTGACAAGATGTAAAAAAACGGAAAAGACATGATGAGAGAGGACGGAAATTTCGCCTACCCCTAATTATATTTAAGGACATGAAGAGAAGAAATAAAAGGAATATGAAGATATATGACAAAACGGAAATGAACAGAATGTGATAGGATAAGACTGGAAGGAACAAGACGGATAAGACGGACGGGACAGATGAAAAGGAACAAAATGAGAAGGGATTGGACGGGACGGGATGAAAAGGGACATAATGGATCGGGACGGGAATTTCGCCTACCCCTAATTATATTTAGGGACGGGATGAGACATGACAAAATTGAAAGAAACATAATAGGATAGGATGAGACTAGACATGACAGACAGGATGAACGGTGTGGGTAAAAATGGGACCAATTAAATGAAAAGAAACAGAATGGGATATAATAGGATTGGACGGGAATTTCGCTTACCCTAATTATATTTAGAGACGGAAAGGGAAGAAACAGAATGGGATATGACAAAACGGAAAAGAACATAATGGGATATGATGAGACTGGACGGGAAAGAATGGACATGATGAAAATGAACGAAATGAGACAAGCTGAAACAAGACAGTATGTGAATTTTGCCAGCCCTAATTATATTTAGTTAATATGTATATAAAATTTTTGAAACAATATTATACTATAGAAATAATAAACCACAAAAATAAATTAAATTTGCCGAAAAATAATAAAATTAATACAAGAATATAAATTCCCGCGCGAAACGCGGGTCACCCTTAATATATATATAAAGTTGATGTTATTCTCTTTTCAGGCGGACACGTCAGATAAAATGGTGTCTAGAATTGTAACACATCAGTGTAGACATTTAATTTATTATATTTTTTCTTTCTCTATTTTAATTTTCAAAATTATTATCATTTATTAAATATGTTTAACAAGAATATGAAAAGTCATTTAAAAAAGTAGAAAGGTTATATATAAATCTACAAAAACTATTATATATATTTTTGTCAGATTATATAGGTTACGTTGCTATCAATATATTATAGAAAGAACATTGTTTTAAGTATTTTGAGATGAAATGAGATAAGACCAGACAGAACGAGATGACAAAAACAGAACATGAAAAGAGGAAAATTTTGCCTACTTCTTTTTATATTAAGTGACAAGACGGGATGTAAATGAACGGAAAGGGACGAGATAAGACAAGAAGGATATTTTGCTTACCCCTATTTATATTTATGGACAT
Organism: Noccaea bulbosa; assembly: GCA_900406535.1. Taxonomy (NCBI): domain Eukaryota; kingdom Viridiplantae; phylum Streptophyta; class Magnoliopsida; order Brassicales; family Brassicaceae; genus Noccaea; species Noccaea bulbosa. The sequence continues at coordinate 3,257 of OVBJ01002394.1, forward strand.
AACGGGAAGAAACGAAAGGAACATGAAGAGACAAGACAAGACGGAAAGACACGAAATAGGATATGATGGGATTAGATGGAACGAGACAAACATGTTGGACAAGACGGGATAAAAAGGAACGGAATGGGACGGGATGAGACTAGACGGAAATTTTGCCTACCCCTAATTATATTTAGGGAACAGGACGAGAAGAAACAGAAGAAACGGGATGGGACATAACAAAATGGAAAGGAACATAATGGGATACGATAGGATTGGACGGGACGGAACATGACAGACAAGACAAACGAGACGAGAAAAAATAGACATGATGAAAATGAACGAAATGGGACGAGATGGAACAGGATGGTACGAGAATTTTTCCTAAGCCTACTTATATTTAATTAATATGAGTATAATACTTTTGAAACAATAATAAAACATATAAATAAATTAAATTTGCAAAAAACAATAAAATTAACACGACAATATAAATTTATGCGCGAAGCGCAGCTCCCCCTTAGTATGTTTATAAAGATCAAAACTTTTTGTGAGATCATTATGTTTATTAAGATCAAATCTTATTGAGTTTTTAGTTCCTAAATCTTATTTCATCCACAAGGAATGATCAAGCAGGCAAACATTAATATAACTAAACGAATATCCATGCATACGCATCAGTTTTTTTGTTGTTATAGTTTTAAAAAATTATGGAAAACAGCTAAATAGATTTCTGACTAATATTATAATACTAGGGTTGGACCTGCGCCCTGCGCAGGGTGATGGTTACTCAATTTTTTATATTAAAAAATAATATACATTTTAACCGTAGCAATATAATGTTTACTAAGAAAAACGGTTTTTAACATATTGAATGCTTGTATTTCAGAAATTTCAGGATCAAAAAGAATTTTATAAAACTTTTCCATGTTCGAGACCTGTGTAAAGCTACATATGAGAACAAAACAAAGTTGTGATGAAAATTAAATCATGTGTTAAAAATAGACTCAAAATCTGAATAAATCATCAAATCATAAAAATCACCTACCCATTTAATTATCAATAACTTTGGAACACATAAAATTATATTAGCATCAGAAGACCAGTGATGGAACTTAAGGAAGACATACTTAACAACTAAGCTTTTCTGTGTTATAGTATGATGCAAGGAGGAGAAGGAATGTGAAGTAAGTGATGTTCTTACTTAGTGGTTTGCTTATATAGTAAACAAATGGCAACATATTTGTAATTTTAAACCTAACTATTATTAATAAAGAGTATCAAATTCGTGATTTATGTTTCAAGTGATTGAAATATAATTTAATCTTGCTTATTACGGTTACCAAATAACATCTTATATCATATTAAATATTGTTTATATTTGGAAATATAAACTTATTAGGTTATCATACAAATTAAATTATCAATATTCATAACTTATTTTCTTGTTAATGAGTTGTCTATATCGGATATTGTTTTAAATCGTTATTGCAGAAATTAATCACCACTTATTGTCACTTTCCATTATATTTTTATTCACATTAAAAAAAACAAAAAAAACAAAAATGATGATATTTTCATTCAATAAATTTCCAAATATATAAGAGAAATTTTGAGAAATACACCTCTTAAGGGGTAAATTTTCAAAAATATACCTCTAGTGTAACAATTTTCAAAACTACACTTTTTCCTAATTTTAATCTATAAGTCTGGGTTCATTAATCCTTAATTAGGGTTTAGATTTTGGGGTTTAGGGTTTAGATTTAAGGGTTCAATGTTAGATTTTAGGGTTTTAGTTTTATATTTTAGGGTTTAGAGTTATTTTACTCAATGGAAAAAGTGTATTTTTGAAAATAGACACCTTAAAGGTGTAGTTTTGAAAATTGACGCCCAAGAAGGTGTATTTCTGAAATTTCCCCTATATATAATGTTATCATCACTTTAATTCCCTCGAGTAACCATAAGTGGCGATCAATCACAATTCACGTTAAAAAACTGCCAAAGAAAAATAAATAAATTTTCATACAATATCTTTTTTAGAATTGAAGGTCATGATCACCTTAATTCCTGATTACTCAGCGAGATCAATTAAAACTTATCTGGTACAGTTTATTTTTAACGTGATATAATAACCACATTAAAGTTACCGATTTTTGTAGTTTAATTACCGGTACAAATGATATAAGATGTTGTTATAATACGTGAAATTATGATATATGTTAATATACTATATAAATATAATATATGTTTGTTAGAACGTGGTAAAAATATGTGAAAGTTTATAAGATATTATTAAAATATGTTATCATGTATAAGATTTAAAATGATATAAGATGTTATTAAAATATTCGAAATAATGATTCCCATAATCTATGTTTGTTAGGACATATGCAATAAGCATGTAATAATTTGTCATTGTGTATAAATATGTATGTAGATATATATGTCTATGACCGAGAAATCAATTCGACATATATAATATGCTTTCTGATTTGTTTCTGTTAGTTAGGTGATATTTTATTGGAAACAAATAAAACATATTATGCAATGGCATATATTGTAAATACAATATTTACAATATTTTAAAATTGTGATCAAATTATAATATAATATCTTAATATTTTAATATTTTAACTTCTGATTAAGTTGAAATGTTATAATATTCAACTTTTTGATAAAAAATATTTTAAATATTTTAATTTTTTTACCCAAGTTACGCTGTTTAAAATATTTTAATATATTAATATAAATATTTTCAACTTTTTGACAGTGAAGTATTTATAATAATATAAATTTTATTTGGTTTAATTATAAAATTTTATTAAAAAACTATATTAAACCAAATATATACTGATAAATTTGGATGTTTATCAAATTAAGCTTCCAAGTTTTATAGTTTCTTATCATTTTGGTTCTTTTTATAATAGTGTTATGAGCTATCATACATCTTCATTTCCTATGTGGGACTTTGATGATATACTTGATTTTTTTTTCATTTCAGTAATTGATATCTTTTTAAAAATTTTGAATTATAATTTGTGTAAAAAAATAATACATTTTTCTAATATATGGATAATGTAATAATTTATTTACTTTTATAAAATTTAATTCAACTAAGAAATGAGAGAGAAAAATATAGTATTTAAGAAAATAATTAATTTGATATATTTTGAAAAAATATGTTTTTTAATTATTATTTTTGACATCAATTTTACAAGTGATGAAAATATTTTAACATCATTTGTTTGCAACTGATATATACCGACATCGATTGCAAAAAGTGATGTAAATATTATATATTTTTGCATCGGTTCTTAAAAAATTGATGTGAACTATTTGCATTAGTGCAATTACTATCATTCATATAAGTGATGTAATTTTTTTTTACATCATTTATAACTAATACAAATAAATAAAATAAATGATTTAAAATACTTTTTTTTTTGTAGTGAATGATATTATCTTTAGAATTAAATATTGAAATATGTCTAAATCATTGATATAAACTACTCTCTAACCAAATTAATGTAGTGGCATAGAATATAATTAGTCTAGTAATATTTGTCTTAATTAAAAAGATCCTTGAAAATGAACCATGTGATGACACGTCAGCATGACACTCTTGTTAATAACACACTAGGGTTGGACCCGTGCCTTGCACGGGATAATAGTTTCTGAATTATATTTTACCTTAGTTTGATTAAGTATTCGTTTGTAGTGTTGAAATTAAGCATTTTAAACCATTTTTTAAAAAAGGTAAACAAATTAAAGTTTTGACCACAGTTATAAATTAAATATGATAGATGGATATATAAAACTCAAATAACTATACTATAATAAGACATATTTGTAAATGTTAACTTTTTGATCATGTTATATTATTACATTTTTATAAAAATAAAAATTATAATATTCAAAATTTGGAAATAATATAAAATATTTTATAATTATGATTAAATTAAAATATTTATTTATTCGTTCTAATCATATAGTGTAACTGAAAGACCATATTAAATCGAGTAAAATTTATAACTTTTTTACATTTATATGCCTACTAAATGATGTTTTCTACTTATATGGTTGCACATTATGTAGATTTGTTTTATAATAGATTTCTTAACCATCACTCAACAATATATCTGATGTGGAATTTTAATAGTTCTAGTAATTTTTAGTTTTTAAAAATTCAAATCATAACATATATAAAACAAATTATAATACTTTTATATATATAGATGATATAAATTATTTTTTAAATAAAGTTAAACAGAGTTGATAGGAGAAATATAATGATTTTAAAAATAATTAATATGGTAAAGCTGAATTGAATATATTCTTTATTTAGTAATTTTCATGATTACCAATTAAGGAAAGAGAATAATTTTTTAATTAATATTTAGTTTAATAAGACATATTTAATTTTCTAATTATAATATATGAGTGGCATTGTTTGTAATTATTCTATAAATTAAATATAATTTTAGAAATAGCATGAAAAGCTTCCTAGTGATGACACATCAGCATGTCTTCTCTTTTAATATATTAGGGATTAAGTAAATGTTAGTTTTAAAAAATATTTCTCTTTAAATATATTAGGGATCTTACCCAAATAACACGGGCATTTTAATTCCAACTTTTTTAGTTAGCAAGTGCATTCATATACATATATATTTTTGCATTATATCACATGTCTCTATGCCATCAATTTTTTTTTACTGTGGCATTATACCACACGTCTCTATGCCATCAATTTTCTTTGTTTATTCACCGTCATATGGAATGGATTCTGCTTTTCCGTTATTGCTCTTCGTTAGATTATTTTCTTCCTATATTTGGAGAATTTATATATTTAATAGTGATTCAAGATGAAAGTTGAAGGATAATAATTTTAAAGTAATATAGTGGTTTTAATTACAGTAAATTAACATGTGAAAAGTTGTTAATTGAAAGGAAAGGAAAATGAAAAGTTGTATTGTTAATCTAGATTTAGAGTTGTTAACTGAAAAGAAAATGAAAAATTATACCATATGTCAGTTGTTAGTGTGTCAACGTGTCCAAATTATGGAGAATGTTTACCCCTTTTCATATATATGATTTTATAGGAGAGTTGATTTAATATTTTTAAAACGTTTTCTAATTTGAAAACTAGCCCTTGTTTTAAAAACTTTAAAAAAATATTTTAATAGATATTTATATTTGGATATACAAATATTATTTTCAAAATATATTCATGTTTATCATCATTATCAATCAAATTCTATAAATAACAACACATATGCATTATTTATTTATCAGATATTTTAATTTTCAAATCAGATCTTCAGAATATCCTTTTTTTTTTTTCTTGTTGAAGATTTATTTATTCAAATTATATTTTTTCGGATTTTGCGATACCAATTTGGAATATGGGACACAATAATTTGTTTTTTTCTTATCAGTTTAAATGATTTTAGAATTATCTCAAATATTTTGTTTTAACTAAAATTATTTTAAAACAGCATAAATGAATTTTAAAACAATTTTTATGGCTGAAAAATTGTGGGTATTTTGGTAATTTCAAATATCAAAAGATTAGGTTTTTAACATTTTAAAAAGAGGGTTAATTTTCAAAATATTTTTAATTTAGGTAATATTAGTCCAAATTTCTTTTTTATGATTTCTACATACAATATGTTTCTACATACAATAACTAACACATTCACAATAGCATGAATATGAACATAGACAGAAGAAAAATTCACAATAACATGTATATGAACATAGAAAGAAAAAAAAAAAAAAATCACAGTTTTGAGTAAAAGCTAAAAAGAAACCCAAGAAGAAAGAGATTGACCTCATAAAAATAGAAAAGCCTAACAAATAACTGAAGATTCTCTTTGTTTTTTATTTGCCAAAGACCAAACGGATCTGTTTTTGAAGAGGCAGAGACGAGAACTTTGTACCGGATTGGGGGACGATTGGTTTAATTTTAGTTTGGGTTTTAAATCTTCAGTTTGTTACTTATGAAATTGCTTTTCTTTTTTTTTTATTCCAATCTAAGCCGTTAGTAAACAAAAACAATGGATGAACGGCTACAGATATAGTAGGTCCTACTCTAATCAAGTTTTTAATTAGCCACGTGGTTAGAGGTTGTTGCTCTGCACGTTTCACTTTTTTTTTTTTTCGAATTGACGGGTTTCACTTTCCGACTTTCGAGCCATGGGAATTATGCATCAAAATCCAAAATCACCAATCTTTTGAAAGGTGGAAGAAGTACAGATTCTTTTTTGACCCATGCGGCTTACAAACCATAACTCTGCTGGAGCCCATGCGATTTTAAAGATCATTAAGTTAAGTTTTACAAAATGGGATTTACATTGCTTTTATAGACTCATACGAAGACTCTAGAATACACTTGGCTATGGTGACTCATTGTCTTCATCTTGGAGAGCTTTGAACCTGTTATTGCAGAGGAGAGGCAACGTCTCTTTTCTCTTTTGCAAGTTTTGTCTTCTTCTGAGCTTGGATAGTGGGCTTCTCATCTGGGCTAAGTTAGTTTGTCTTGGGTTAAGTTGAGGCCCATTGTATCATTGCTCACACGCACAACGGTCAAACTAGGGATCAAACCAAGTTGAAAGTGAAGACATGGCACTGATACTGATACAATGATACTCATGCCTGCAAAAATTGAACGTACTAAAGTTGAACGTGAATTGTATGGAAATAATACAAAGTGAAGACCATGATGCTCTGTTTTGTCTCTTTCTTCTCCTAACTCTGTTTTGTTATCTAAAATCCAATAAATGTTCATCTTATTCTTCAGAAAATCTGATGTTTGATAATTCCTTTACTTCCCTCTGTCTATTCCTAATCGCCTCAAATCCCTTTCTCTTCTGCTCTTCTTCTTTCTTTTTCTTTTCCATCTCCTACTTCCAAGCCATTTCCAATTCTCAGAAAAATGTTCAAAAAGTTCATTCGTAAGTTAACAAAAGCTCTAACAAAGAAAAAAAAGGGGCGTGAGATTGATGAGTTCCCAAACCGGGAAACTCAAGTGATACAACCAAGGAGGCATAGTGTCTCTGGTGTATCTAGATCCGGTGTGGAGGTTCCACAGTTAACAAGGAGCCACTCCTCTTCTTCTCATTGGCCTACTCATGATCTCGGCTCATCATCTTCTCATTGGCGTACTTATGAGCTCGGCTCATCATCTTCGCTGGCCTATTTCTGAGAATCGCTCATCTCCTCTGCCTACTTATGGCTCTCACGGTTACCGTGCCTTTACTTCTAGGAATCATCCTACCGTCCTCAAAGACGTACATGATATTGCTCGGGACCTAATGAAGAAGAGGAAGGTGCCAGGTTTGGCTATAGCCCACAAACTGGAGCTGAAGGGTTTCAGGGAAGGACAGCTTGTAGAGGAAGCCAGAGAAAATGCTAATAACCTGAGGGAGATAGTACATAAAGCGAAGAGCCCAGAAGAAAGAGATTCAATATTGGAAATGGCCAGAGAAGAAGACAAGAAAGTTGTTTACCACGAGGGTAACAAAGCGGAAGATGAAGAAAGGCACATGCAAAAGTAATAGAGGATGCACAAGCAATTGCCAGAGGACAATGAAAATGATGAACAAGGAAACATGAGTTTAGGTTTGTATCATTAATGCTATTTACCTTTGTATTTCTATATTTGTCTTAATTTTTAGCTAAAGTTGTGTGTTTTAATTTCAATTTCCAAGTTTATGTTTTCAATTTCAATTTTTAGCTAAAGTTGTGTGTTTGGGAGTTTATGGGATATTATTTTTATTGTTACGTAATGCTGTTTTCCCACCTAATCATATTACCCAAGCGTGTATGATTTGAGATGACATGAGGAATATAGTAGATTACTGAATAACAAGGAGCTTATGTCTTAGATGTTGTAAAACTAATCAAATAACTCTGAACATAGATTACTAAAAATTTACACACTTGTTTTAGAAGCTTATGTCGTAAACTAATCAAATAACACAAGATTTTCTTCCCGCTCAAGCTTCATAATCTCTTTCGCAGCGGGTCTTTGCCTGGGGAAAACATACATAGGATTAAATCAGACTAATAAGTAGCAGAAAAACTAAAACGAATGGAACTTTGAGAAAACAAGTGGTTTTTGCTGCTGCACAAGTGGAACGACGAACCAAGTGATGCTGGAAACAATGTTGTTGTACAAACTCGGACAATACGAAGAAAAAACAGAGAATTACTTAGAAGATGAACCTTGTTGAAAAAGCAAGAGAGTTCAAGCTGTTGGATAAGCTTCAACATTAGCCTTGAACCTAAGGAGCCTTTCCTAGTTAGGTTAGGATACGAGAGGTTCATGGACTCATTATAGGATTAGGAGTTATCTAGTTCTAGTTATAATGAGAATAGGACTAACAAAGTTGTGTTAGCTCTAACAAAGCTGTGTTAGCTCGAACAAAGTTATGTTAGCTCTATATATATCAATGTCGAGTTGTGACAAAGATATTGAGAGCAAGAGAGCTTGTGTTTAGTTTTGAGAGATTTTCTAAACATCAATAAAGAGAGTTATTCTTTATTCAAGCTAAGTGTGTTGTTAAACAACTTGACAAGCCCTGCAGAAGAAGAATCCGCCAAAGCCATGTCCACATCATTCGTGTTGGAGGTAATCTTTGTCACAAGAATAGCTTCAACTGATAGATTCTATCTTCATCAACAGTCTGCGCATAGGAGAACACTGCAAGAAATTGATATCCGCAAAAAGAAACAATGGCCTAAGTTAGATTCTGCAGACTGCACAAGTGAATTAAACAGTAACAAGCACTATGTCTCATCAAAGCAAAGAAGAACAATGAGAGGATTTTGGAATCTATAATCCAGTAATAGAATGAAGAATCCAAGTTTCACCTTTAAGAGATCAAACACAAGAAAAAATCAAAATGGGGGGAGTTTGCCACACAAACACAAAGCAAAAATGAGTTTGCGCCTATATTGCTCAATTACACAATATATACAGTGGCAAAGTAAGAAAGATAATTTCAATTCCGCAAGCCTAATCAGCTTAGTTGAGCTAATCTATACACAACTTTGATGAACCCGACACTAATCTGAGGGTTAACGGGATCAATAAACTGGGCCACCTGCTCAAAGTCACATGACTCAGTCATCAAAATTCAGTCTCCTCCAGCAACAGATAAATCAAAATGTCAACATTAATCTAACCCTTTCCCTTTCTCAATTTTGTTCTTTTGGAGAGACTTAACACAGATTAAGGATGAAAATCAAGAGTTTGGATCAACACTAAACACTTAAGCCATAGGTTCCAAAAACTGAGGAAACTGTAATTCTGTATCTACGCCATTGAAGCTATAATCAGGAGGGAATAGAGAGAAATGAACCAACTTGGACCAAGAGAACGCCTAATTGAGAAAGTTTGGTGTCGGAAGATCTCGACTCTCAGTGGCAATAGCAGAATCTGAAACCAAATGGTTGCAAGGAGATAGGATCGCTGATGACCGATTCCAAACAACCACTTTGATGATTTCAAAGTGATTTCTCGAGCGAAAATCGAACGACGAAGAGAGAGAAAGAAAATGTCCCGAGAACACGTGGCGCTCGGGACGGTTTTTTTCCGAGACCGAAAATGATGGTCTGTTGTTAAACCGACGTAAAATTGAAAGGGATTTGGAGTTGTTTATTAAACCGAACCACACACAAAGCTAAATAAAACCAATTTTATTAATCAATTAAATCAGTTTTTCTTTACTGTTACCTCCCATCTTCTTCTTCCTCGCGTTAACTCAACCTTTCTCCAAAATCATAAAGGTTTTTTTATTCTGCATCCCTAATTTGAATTTTGTTACTTCTGAAACCTTCAACAGTATAGAAATCCGATTTCCATTTAGTGTTCTCTCAAACTTCCAAAATCCCTTTCTCCATAAAGTTTGAATTTCCTAAAAATTGAGTTGTGTTTATGACGAAATAGCTTGAATCTAACAATGCTTATGAATTTCGTTCAAAGATTTGTGAAGAAATTTAAGATAGGATTTTCAGAGCTGGGGAATCTGAAATTTAAGGTAAACTTGTATGGATCCTTATAAATTTGTCTTTTCTTAGCTTTAACGAGGTCAAAATCAAGTTGTTTGAAGCTCTATAGATTATTGAAGTGAAATTTGCATCTGTTAGTTTTGAGAGTATGAATTTCTCTTCATGGTTCCATGGGAGAAAGCCACTATTGAAATGGTGGCAACAAATTTGGTTTTGTTGAGTTTGATTATGAAATTTTATAATCAATTTCCTCATAAAGCATTGTCTTATACTTGGTCTCTTAGTTTAGCTTTTTTTCATGATATTATTATTGATATTGGCTTAGCTGCTTGCATGATCTGGGAATTGAACTTTTGAAAGCTTTAATTGACTGTAAATGAATCTCTTGAATATTGTCAACCATACATACTTTTTGTGTTCAATATCTTTGAGCTTCTTGGATCTTGAGCTTTTACTGATTTAGTGCTTCTGATCTTGTGCTTTTGCTGCTTTAGTCATGATCTTGCTCAATTTTTATGAATCGTTAGTAGCTAAACAATTCTTGGATGAACTCAAGTCTTAGCTAAACAAACCATGGATCCTTCAGTATAGTGGGCCAGATTCTGACTAGAGATATTATACCAAAATAGAAGCTGAAGCTGAAGCTGAGGAGGACTAATTCACAATTCTAGTTTAGCCTGCGGCTGCGGTGGCGACTCAGTGGCCTTGGCTTGTCTCAGGCTAAAAGATCCATCAGGCTCTTGGGTTCAGAAAATCTACCCCAACAAAAAAAAAAAAAAAAAAAAATTGTGGGNTCGGAAACGGATGACAATTTATACATGGTGTCTAAAAAAAAAAAAAAGTTATCTAAGTCACATTTTTTTGCATTTCTTTTTTCGTAAGTCGTTTCCTTCTTAATCAAATTGACGCTAAAGAGAGTATCTAAGAGATGATGAGAAAATTCGAATTTCAAACTCATTAAGTCTTAAAATAACAAATTTAGACTCGCAATGTAATCATGATCTCAACAGAAACCTTCAGCTACTCCGCTACAAATCTATCAAGATCACATCATATGTGATCAAGCCTAAGAAACAAATAAAAACATGAGAACATCATGTAACTCAAGCCTAAACGGTTATATAGATGTAATGTTAACGGTGCGTGTAACTCAGTCATTCGTAGTATCCTACCCTAAAAGATAGGAAATTATAATCAACCCTATAGTACGTTTCTTGTTCTGAACTCTTTAACCTTGCCCCCAATCATTAGCAAATACATTTTCTTTGCGCCCACAACATTATAACAAAAATAAAATAAAATAAAAGCCACCAGTGTATATATGCGGATTTTGTGGAATGGTCCACGGTAAAACAATACATTTTCGATGGCTATGATTAGAAATCGGTCCACTTTATTTTTTTATACGAGTCCATGGACCATCATATAGGCATGACTGAAGTTGAAACTTTAAAACATAGAAAACCCTTTAACCAAAACAAAACTTTAAAATATAGTTTACCCTTACTTATTCTTTTGGGTGACATAATTTATCAACTTTTAGTCACACTCTCTTCAGTGATTAATTGTTTCTTAGGTCTTTATATTCTTATATCCTCTCGATGGGTATTGACCATTGAGGAATACAAAAAGAAGTTTTTTCACACTTTATTAGGACCTTGTAATTTTTCTTAAAACTTTGTGACCTTTACCTTTTCCTTGGCCTGATGCTTCTGATTTTTATCAAAACAATAGTAAAGTTACTAAAGTATTAAGCATGTTTATTGATAAATTTTTGTGTATTTAAATATAAAATTATATTTATGATGCTCATTAAATGATGTAATATATTTAAATTAATATCATCTACAAGAAACCGGTGTATTCCATCACTTAAATACTATCATAAATATAAATAATATTAATTTAAATTATTTATTGATAAATGCTACAAAATATATATTTTAACATCAGTTATAAAATTGATGTTGTTATTAACCTATTCCAATCACTTTAATAAAATTGATACAAATCCATATCAGTTTACATCATTTTTAAAAATTGATACAAAATATAAGTTTACATCAATTAATAATCGATGTATTTACTAATTTTTATTAGTATATCTTACAAAATGATAAAAAATTAACAACACTTAAATAAAAGATGAAAATTTAATACCAATAAGAAAATTACTAATGGAAAAATAAATTATATTAATTAATTCAAATACTTTAACGAATACTTATAGATTGTGCAACATTAAATTTAATTATGCTGATATAATTTAGTTAAAATTATAAATCAATACATTAGTTCATTTGTATTGGGTAAATAAATATAATATTTCACTAAATAATTTAAATTAATATCATTTATATTTATGATGCTATTTAAGTGATGGAATACACCATTTTTCTTGTAGATGATATTAATTAAATATATTACATCACTGAGCATCATAAATATAATTTTATATTTAAATACACAAAAATTATTAATAGTCATTTCTATTAATTTAAAATAAATTTTTATTTTCAAAAGTATTTTAATGGATGAAATTTTAAATTAATGAATTATTTATGCTATTTTGAAAAGCTAATAAAGTAAAATTTTAAATTATTTAAGCTAAATGGTATGGATGTGTAGTTGGCCACATTACCACATATAGTTTTTACATGTGGTCATGCGAAATATATACTTTATGTAGCTAAGTTTGTTTGGATGTTTGATTATGTGTTGTGTATCTTTTGTGTAGCTGACAAACTTTTTTCTTTTAAATTTTAGTTGATATATTAAAGAAAAGTATCAATTACTATAAATTGATATATTTTAAATGAGTATTTAATTCTAGTTTAACGTTAAAATTGCTGATGTGGATAGCTTGAAGAGAATTCTCTCCTATTATATATACTAGGTGTATTACCCGCGCTACATGCGAGTTCCGTATTTTATATTTTTTTAAAGAACTATTATGACTTTTCTATTTTTCATGTTTTCAAAATTGATTATACATAACCGTGTTTCCAATTTTCGGTTCAAGAATCTGGTTTTGTCACATTTCGGGTTTAGTCATCACTTTGAAATTACAGATTTTATTACATTCGATGAAAAAGATACAAAAATGCCAAGCTTTTCCTGCTGTGGTTTCAAAAACCTTAAATTATTTCTCTCTTGAAGACCAATTTGCTCCAAAACCTTAATCCCTACATCCTTATTATCACCATACCCTCCTCTGCTTCAATTATATGTACAACACCAAGTATTTCGTTTCAGAATTTGAGAGACTGCATGTCAATGAAGGTGACAATTGACCCTAAATCCTCTTTGCTCCAAATCTTTCGATATTATTTCGAAACATTCACTAATTACACTTAATTATCTGTAAGTTTTATCATTGAAGTTTTGGGATTAATTATCACTGAAGATCAAAATTTCTTTGAGGTACTTTGTAAACCCAATTTGCATTTTTATTATTTTTTGTCATGTTCATGTTCCAGGAAGATTGATGCAGTTCACATCTTTGCAAGAGAAGGAGAAGTAGAGAATCTACTAAAGTGCATAGAAGATGGCATATCCATAAATGCAAGATGTTAGTAGTCTATACAATAAAGTATTTTCACAAAATATTTTCCGATTTGCTTTCAAAATTACTATTTTCGATTTATTTCAGATAGTGAAAGTCGGACACAATTGCATTGGGCTATAGACCGAGGCCACATGAATGTTGCTGAAGCATTGGTTGATAAGAACGCCGATGTTAATGATAAAGTAAAATACAAAATCATAAACCATTTTTTTGCTCACAGTATCTATGACAATGAAGACCAACCATCTTCTTCTTATCAGAGTTACATGCATCTATTTTTATACCTTGTTACTGTTGGATTTAGCTATCACATTTTAGTTTGAAATAGGTTTTTTGTTTTTTACGGTATGTATAAAACATAATAAGATTATTCTCATTGTTTGTGGAAACCAAATGTTAAAGCCTCGATCTAATATAACAACTCTAATAAGCCTTAATCTAATGTTATTTCCATCATCTCTTTGTTTTTATAACACATTTTTTCTTGATTTCAGATCATCATATTCCTAATATTAAAAAGAATCACAATACAATAAGGAATATAGAGAATTGCTAAATATAAATTTTCCACAAACCATGATAAACTTTTTTTTTTTGACAACAGCTAATACTCTTAAACCGGTCCGGAAATCCAAACCGGTGGAGTAGAATTTACAAAGTACACGTTGTAAGGTAGATCTCGAGCACTCCGTGCTAGCTTATCTGCCTTCGTGTTGTTAATTACAATACAATACAATAAGGAATATAGAGAATTGCTAAATATAAATTTTCCACAAACCATGATAAACTTAATTAATAATATGTAAACATATTGAAATTTATTAATAATTTTTATGTTAATTAGGAAATTTACTTAAATTAAAATAATAGTGATGTGGAGTTTAGCTATCACATTTTAGTTTGAAATAGGTTTTTTGTTTTTTTCACAGTATGTATAAAACATAATAAGTTTATTCTCATTGTTTGTGGAAACCAAATGTTAAAGTCTCGATCTAATATAACAACTCTAATAAGCGTTAGTCTAATGTTATTTCCACCATCTCTTTGTTTTTATAACACATTTTTATTGATTTCAGATCATCATATTCCTAATGGTAAAAGGAATCACAATACAGTAAGAAATATAGAGAATTGCTAGATATAAATTTTCCACAAACCATGATAAACTTAATTAATAATATGTAAACATACAGAAATTTATTAATAATTTATATGTTAATTAGGAAATTTACTTAAATTAAACGCCTAAAAGATATTATGTGGTTTTTAATGGTAGAATCTCTCAAAGTCATATGCTATTATGTGGCTCGGATTTACTACAATCTTTCTTTATGAGAAGCAAAAAGCAAACCCCTCCTTGTTACATCTATGGCGCTATATCTTGTGGATTCAATCTTGGAACACTCGCCATTCGCAATGCTAATGAACGGTGGATGGGCATTCATAGCGACAAGAGGGCGCCTATGTATTTGGTGTATAATTTCCTCAATAAACGGA